>JBCFXI010000399.1:0-65461 GCA_038496175.1 Ampulex compressa | reverse complement strand
AAAATACTTACAATTGAAAAGGAATTTTCTTCTCAAGGTCCACTGTTGATTTACGTTGGAAAACATTATTCTACGGGGTTACAGATTTATGTATATAATTTGAATTTAAATTTTAACCCCTATCTATGTATTTTTTTATATATTATGTAAACTTGTCATCAGGTACACTCTAGCCCTCTGGTTTTCCTTGATATACAACCGATATTGTATGACTATAAGGGCTCTTTATCGCATATTCTTCTCCATTTTCAGGCACTAGTAGAACATAGTAAGTTTAAAATAATTGGATAAAAGAATTATAATATTTCTGCATTGTAAATTATGTGTTTTCATTAAAGGTTTGCGTAAATTTATATTCAAGGGAGCTTATCGCAACGCGGAATGTGGATGGACTCTTACCGCCTTATTTTCTAAAAATGCTTACAAAGTATGGTTCTCTTGTCCTCCGACTTTCAATATGTATACCGCATATACATTATGGAAGTGTTAGCTTTTATCCACTATACCACCATAGCTGTTATATCCTATTTTGGATATAGATTGTAATGTGACTTAATCCAGAACCTATTGTATCAACGTCACCAATTTTCTGAGGTCGCTCTGTCATTCCTAGAGTGCGTTTCTTCAGGAAAAAAGGAGTTATTGTTGGAAAATGAAACTATCCGCCTCTGCAATTTCGAGCGATGTCGGCACGCATCTCGTGCAAAGCGTACCGGTCGACGAGGACGAATAAGCTCGCATGCAATTTCCCGAGGATGCTGCGCCGTGGTCCGCTGGGATATTCGCCGGCCATAGCTCAATCCGACGACCCGAATACCCGCCCCATCCACGCCATAAACGGCGTAAACTCGCCTCGGTTGGTATTCTAACCCCGAACAGTGAGAAAGAATGCGCGTTAAATCGTATCAAATCAGTCACGCCGACTCTCCTTGGGAACGCGTTACGCATCCCGTCAGGTGTAACTGATCAGCCAATTGAAGCAAATTATTTTTCAATGGTGATCTAAAAGGAAGAAGCCACTGGGAAAATCCTATAAGAATGATATATAAAAGTGACATATGGGTAATTATATATGTTAGTGGATGTATTGCTGAGGGTCAGCCATACACACGCGATATTTACGGTCATGAATGAGACTTCGTTACTACAAACTATTTTCTTGCTGAATATGATGAGTATAATATATAGTTAACGTGGTCTTAGCGAGCATACAATCCAAGAGAGGATTGGATCTTAGTGGAGTGGTAAAAATGATGGAGTAGTAAATTTATGTTCATCAAATTTACTGATTGGTTATATAGAGCCAATTTTAAGACTTACATAATTCAATCAGACTATAAAAAAGGTAGATTAGTACAAATATCCATATAAAAAATTTAATCGGACTATATAAAAGCAGATTAGTATAAGAATAGCCCTACTTTATATCCATAATAAGTAACATTTTATTGGAAAGAATACATTTCGAGTATCGCATCGGCGTAGCTTATTGAAAATATTCCGTATCTCGAAAGGCATAGTGATCTTAAATAGCATTTACTATGTACAGTTTTATAAAATTTGTATACTATAATTAAACGAACATTTTACAACCACCGTTTTGCTTAGATTTTTACAAACTGACCATAATTCTACGAT
Organism: Ampulex compressa; assembly: GCA_038496175.1. Taxonomy (NCBI): domain Eukaryota; kingdom Metazoa; phylum Arthropoda; class Insecta; order Hymenoptera; family Ampulicidae; genus Ampulex; species Ampulex compressa. The sequence continues at coordinate 63,823 of JBCFXI010000399.1, read as the reverse complement.
ACAAAATTATGTACGCAATTGAGAAAAAGAAAAGTGCAAGGAGGTCATTGAGTTATCGTAGAATCATCTTGTTGGAGAATAACTAAATTTTTATTTTTTCAATATATGCGATTAGATCATAAAATAGTATCAAGTTTTGGTTAGTTAACAAAAAATGTTTTGACATAATTGCAAAAATATATAAAAAATAGGAGAAGAAGAAAACAAGCTGAAGCAATGATTAACCTCTTTTTTTCTACATTTACGTTGTGTACGGAGTGAGTGTAATATGAAACGGTTAAAATTCACTGTGACTCAGAGAGGGTCAGACAGAGGAACGTATGGAAAGCGCTAGAGGCTTTGGGACGCTTAGAATATACGCGGATACTTGCGCGGACAGTAACCTGTATCGAAGCTTCTGTACATTACTGCTGAAGCCAATGACAACCCTCTGTCGCCTCTTGGATGCTCATAATGGTACGCTTCGAGCATTCCGGCTGGTATTTCCGGAATTTTCCAAGGAATATAGGCTAAATCCTGGAATTCCGTGGGCAGCTATCGGCAAGAGCCGAGGCCTTACCCCTCTTGCGCCTCTTAGGGTTGCTTGAAGCATCCACGAGGTTAAACAACCATTCGAGGAATTCTCGCCGTGTTTTGTTTCTATCGTGCAAAATTTGTCAAACTATAATCGTGCAGCATAAATGCAAAAAAACATGGTACCTTTTTAATTACTGTTTATGGATATTAAAGTTTGCATTGATGTAAATTACTTTTTATTTATCCATCATTGGCATAGAAGGATTTTCTGCGGCGGTATGCGTTCCATTAAAGGGATTAGAACGCGTTATCGCCTTGGTGCATTAAATTACAGTACTTTTACAACGACCTTATTTTATCGGCGTGATGTTAAGAATCGATGCAAAAATAACGATACTTTTCGATCCACTCATTAAAGTAACGTAAGGATAACGACTTTCTTTACTTTTATAAATCCCATTAAGAAGATGAGAAGCCATTAAGAAGATTAGAAGGCTATGCATCCTTTCAGCTGTTGTACTTTTCCAATTATATTCTTCATCGACATTACTGGGAGGATTAATGCAAAAGTGATCGCTTTTTTTTATTTACATCGTGTTCCATGTATCAATATGTCTGCGAGAATTTGAAAAAAATTGGCCATTAGTAACGAGTCGCTTAACGATCGACGAACAGCCTTTTGATTTGCAATAATCTACGGATCTGGAAAGAAATGATAACCGACGTAAAACAAAGCACAAAAACAGAATGTAAAACCAACCTTAATTTATGAAATGGGTACAGAACTAATATGTCTGGCGATGATATATCCGATATTATTACTTTACGGTCTGTAAACACATTCCGCCGCGATTTTTGCTTCGGTCTTTCGTGGTCGGTCGAGTAGAGCCACGAGCTGGCTCCAGTCCTACCCCTCGCCTCTCGAATTTTATTACGTTACGCTCCACCGGCAGAAATGGCTCCAAGGAAAATAAAATGTGCGATGAACCATGAAGGCCTCTAATTGAATATCCTAGGCCATGAAACGGCGTGTGCGCCTCTGAGGTCGATATCGATTTATCGATAGGAGGCCCTTACACACCCACAGACCAATATTTATTAACAACTCCCATTCGGAAATGTACCCAGAGGGCATATCCCTGAAGCATTGTATTCCACCACAGTTTGCGTCCGTTTCAGCCGTTATGTGATTGTAACCATGATTATAATCGATCATTAATACAGAAGATCAAAACTGTTAGCTATACGATTTTGATATACTCATTACGGATATTTAGTTACCACATATATTTTCCACTATTCTAATATATATGATATATAATTATATGTATATAATTTTAACGATGATTATGATCGATGATTTGTACGAAAAATCAAAACTGTTACCTATATGATTTTTACGTATTCATTCGTGATACTTAGATACTAAACATATGATATATGCCACTATTCCGACATATATAAGTACATAATAATAAAATTACTTAACCATATTATTTAATACAATTACTATAAAAAACGGACGCTTAAAAGTAAATAGATCCATTTAATCATTCGTTCACCGCAACAAGATGTAAGTTATCTGAAGGTGTAATATCATAAATATGGAGCATTTTTCTAAGAAGTTACGAATCTATTATTTCAGTCACTGGGATAATTCTAATAGTCATATATCTAGGCTTTTCAAACAGATTATCTTTCGATAATATTCTTCAGACAAAAAAAATGTTCTCTGCGCTATTTACAGTGAGAATAATGTTTTTATAGAAAAGTCGATAAAGTCAGGTATCTCATCGTTGTATTTTACTTATCCGAGTTCCTCAAAGTAAATAAAATTCGTACACGATCGTAGAAAATCCTGGTGAATTTAATAAAATCAACGAGTGCCATACCGCATATCATAAATTGACATTAAAAATCGTCAATCTGATTGGGTGATTCGATCCAGAACCTCGGGCCGTCGGTCGTCTTCCATTTTATTAACCCATCAATTCTGGAAGAATTCCAGAGGCTAATACATTCCTCTCGTCGGCCGTGTAGGAAGCTGACTAATGGGAAAATCGAGCGAGAAAGGGGTTGCCCCCTCCCCCTTCCTGGAGAATCGCTGAGGGGGAAAGTTATTTCTTCCTCCGCGTTTTTCTTCCACCGAGGGTATTTTGCTCTGATCCCGTGCTGCGACTTTCAAAGGGCCGATTTTATCTTCCGAGAGTTTTGCTCCCGGTTCCTTCGTTGAGACAGGCCGATTGTGAAGTGGATTCCACGCTCGTCGATACTCTCCAGAAAGGCTTCCCTCTTGCTTTTTCATTTTGTTATCCCGCAAAGATCAGTTTCGAGAAGAAACAGGTTATCGTGGACTTTGAAGAAAAATTTGCAGGCAAGTATCGATGCCTAAAGTCTTAATATCGTAGAGTTGAAATTTTGTTGAGCCAGTTATGAAATAACGCAGGTGAGGGTGCAGATTATTAAGTAAGATACAAATATTATGAGCTTTTCCTTTTTAAGATAAAATACTCTCGCAAAATTCACCTCTGACGTCCTAATACCGATTTATTTATACTTCATCATCATCATTCTAAGATGATGCCTTTAATATAGAAATGTGCGTTCTTTCATGATAGTTCAGTGAGACTGGGTGTGGCGAAGTAAATAAGCATGTTAAACATTTCTTATGTATTTTATTGTAATATATATATACGACTTTAGGTTCGTGGTTCTAAATTCGCGATTCAAGTTCAATTTTGTTGCAGCAATACTGAGACGTGGTTATTGCTAGGTAAGAAGGCAGTATCCAGGGATGCCAAGTTCAGCCGTAGATTTGTCTAAGGTTTGCAACCTTCACGTTAATTACCGACATACTGACAATTACCGACACCACATATTTAATACCCAAAAGCGTACGCGTCGCGGCGCTGGTAGCATGCCACGGAGATATTGCAAATTTCGAGTGCGAAAAGCAATCGTTTCATCCACCTAGAACAGGGATCCGCAAAATGCGGCTCGCAAGTGGCAGGCAGCTTTTTGGTCACTTGAATTCGGCTCTGTCATGAATAATAACCATGCGCCATGTATTGCTTTAATAATAAATAATACTTTTTATTAATAAACAGGATGATAGTTAATTATGACAAGTACCTAAATTTCTTTTTATTCCGTGCTTGAAGTAAGAGAGCCGATTAATCAGAGTTGGTACATTGGGTATACTTTTTAATTGTCAATAAAAATAACGCAGTATTTAAAAATACAATGAACCCGTTTGATAAAACTGACGGTTTTTGTATTATTTTGTAAGTTCTTTATTTAAAATTTATATAGGATATTTGAAAAAAAAAAAACTTGTAATGAATGATCCATAAATATTATGAAACGCAAAGACCTTCATAGCCATGATTTTGTCAAACATTATGAGTTGACAAATTTGACATTATAGTGGAGGAAAAAGGCAATCCGGTATATGGGCGTGTCTAATCCTATATATCATATAATATATACTAGTTCCTAGGTTTTCTACGACAGATGTCTTGTAAATTTGGCTCTCAAAAAAAAAAATATTGTTCTATTGCTGACGTTTGGCTCTTTTGACTAATACGATCATTGACCTAGAATATACCCGTTCAAAGGCATCGTCCTCTGCAATTCTGGAGTAGGGTTAACAATCGAATCTGTACTATACAATTTTGTTTCTTATATATGAGAAAATTCATTGTAATTTTATTTAATACGCAGTTATCTAACGTCTAAGATTCATTGTGTCTGTGGATTTCAAGGTCGATTTGAAATTAGTTTTTGGGAAGAATACTTTCAACTCAAAATTAAAACTAAACAATTAACGAAACGAAAAGTAATCGAACCTAAAGCTGAGACCATAAAAATAAGAGACAAAATGTTGAAGTGCTCAATGATTACCTATGATTGTTTTATTAAAACATCATCCTTTTATGACGATCGCGGTAGAAATACGTACACCATTTATATGGTAAAATTAATGATCAAAAGTATAAATTCTAATAATCAAATTCATAATCAAATGACTAAAGGGAAGGTAAAGGTGATGGTACGTCGAAGTAGCAGAGATCCGAAAATATGGACAGGTCGGTGAATCTTGGCGAAGCGTTTACCCTTGCCGCATGATAAATGAACTGCGGAATCGGGAGGATTTCCCGGAAAAACTCTCACAGTCTTTCCATCCCCTGGAATACAGGCTATTTCGCGGAAGACTGCCCCTGAATTTAACCTCGGTCCTTGTTTATTATCCGTCGGCGGGCTCAGCCTGTCCGCCGGCTCGAAGTAAATGCGAATCCACGGTGAATACGTGCCGGGCCGTCGTTTATCCCCGGATGCTCGATTTACCGCGACTTCCTATCGATCCTCCGTCATTGCCATTCAGTCATCGCCCTTTCCTCGCGAGTTTCTCACCTCCGAAAAGATTTACTGAAGCGGTCCACAGGAGAAGAAAGTCAATCGATTCATTTTTTCACTGTTGTTCGACAATTTATAAGATTATCATGTGTTTTAACATCGTATTCCCGCCTTGTGGACTGTTTAAGATAATATCGGTAGGCCCCGGGGCATTATGGCTAAGGCAGCGTCAGCCAGCGCTTTGGTGCAGGGTATAAATAATAGACGGATAGCGAATCCATTTTTGTTTGTTTCTTTTTTTATTCATTTTCAGCATCGACTGCTAAGGTCATCTGGCCTAGGACCTACTGTTTATGGTGAGGTCCGAACCACCAGAGTTACAGTATACGTACCGCATGGAAAAACCAGAGCTGATGGGCGAGATTCGTACCTGGGTCTTCCATGTAGCATTCCGAGCTTCTATTCACTACACCACCGTAGCTCTTAATAGCGAATCTAACTTCTGGGTTTCGCGCGAGCGGAGACGCGTTCGTCGTGAGCTTCGGCGCATGGCGAACGATTCTGGCTTCCTATTGGCCATCCGTAGCGCGGCAAATGCGTATTCGTCCATATCAGTAAGATTCAGCAATAGGGCCTGCGATATAGCAGGTCCTGTCGATTGTTAATTATTTTTTGGGATTTCATTGCAATTGTCTCGGCTTCTCGTCGGTTTTGGAGCTTCTTGTTCGAGACATCATAGCGAGAGGTTATGGTTTTGAGCTTGTACGATAAAACTTCGGAGTTTCGGCCTTGTGCCATTTCCAGGTAATTCGGTATCACGGGTCTTCTTCCTGCGTGAAGCACGACCGTGATTGTAAGGACGATTGGCGCCTTTTGCGTATAATTTATTCGGAACTTCGGCGTCGGGTCATCTCTGCGTAATTTTGTGTGTGACTTTGTAAATTTTCTTGATATCGTTTGTATATATTATTCATCGTTAATAACCCTGTTTATTGTCCTGTTATAATGCGAGTTTGAGACTATCCGTTGGTTGTTCAAACAGCGACGCCCATATCGCTGCGATTCGTTAATCCGTGTCGGCTCCGCGATTCGAGCTTAGAAACAAAAACTAAATTTCCCCCGGTAACGAATTTGGACATTTTAAGATATAATTTATTTACACAGATCATTCAAACACAGGGTTGCTAGCTTATCTTTAAAGGCTTTCTGCTTATAATTCAAACTGAACTTTACTTTTCGAGAGTTTTTTTTTACTAAATTCTTACATGGTCGTGATATACGCCTTTAAGTGTTTAGATTTTCATCTTCAAGGTACAAATGCGAACGGTTATCCGTTGTAGTGCGTTGAGCAGTCACAATTAAGATTTGCGATAAAGTAAAATCGGGCGAGTAATATCGGAAATCTTTAATTGGAGAATCTCGATTTTCCAACCGCGGAGGTTCACAAGGGATGAAGAGAGAAAAAGAATGATAGTATGACACTTGCATAGTCACCTAGGAGAGAAGGAGAGAAGTAAATGAATCAAAGTATTGTTTGGATTCGTTAGTCATTTTTCGTAGGTTCTCGATTCCCGAATGTTCCTCGAAAGTGCCAAGAATTTTCTAAGATTAAACCGAGAATTCCATACTACGTAATGGCGAGATCCCGTGACAACGGAATAAAATTGACTTTGTCAATTAATCCTAGCAAGATAAAAGCCAAAGTAAGGAAGGACCTTTATAAAATATTATCATACATACATATAAAATATTATATATATGTACCACACATTCTGTAATAAGGTGAAAATAAACTGTATTAACGATAAAATACGGTGAGAAAAGAATATTTTCCTACACATTATGTATACTCAATGTTGGAATAAATCAGATTAAGATCAATGGATTTTGTTTTTATGCTTTTAATGTTTTAATATGCACTTATGATATTTAATCATTTACTAAGAATAAATGCGGGAGAAATAATGTTCATTTAATCTCAAAAATGGAGCTTTCTCAAATCTATTTTTAACGTGCGTTGCTCCTGTTTTTGAATTAGAAGAAAATGGCAGCTACAAAATTATAGAGTTCTGATAAAAACTATAATGATATTGGTTTGTCCATTCAAACACGTCAATACTGGTTTAGATAATGAAAAAATAGTGATTTTATTGTTAACGACAAAGATCGATTAGAAAACGAAAAAAGTTTAAATATGTAGATTGGTAAACATTATCGGACAAGCATCCGATATAATCTACATTAAAACTCGTTGGAGCATTAAGAATCGATCACACAACAGTTACTAAATGTGCCTGTTATTATATATATAGGTTATTACGTCCAACAGTATGAAATAGTGAGAAAACTCCAATTTAAGCCATCACGATACTAAAGAACAATAATCCGACCAGAAAGGGTGAAACCGTTTTCCGATATCCATTATTGGCATTGGGGGTCAACGGTCCCTGGTTCCAGTTCTCGTGCTGCTCAATGCAAATTTCATAAAGGGACCGAAGGTCCTTTTCCATCTATCACCTCTGGATTTTCCAGACGGTTGGGTACGAGCCTGGCGACATGGAAGGGCAAACTGGCCGGATTCTTGCCCATTGATTTCCACGTTTGGGACCGGCCGGATCTTTTTATCGCGTTTAAGCAGCTCGAGAGAGTGGCCAAAGGTACGGCGAATAAGAAAAGAGAAGTTGGAAAACTGGTTCAGTCGTTCGTTCGTCTTGGAGAACTGGAAAGAAAGTGACGAAGTCGACGAAGGCGTCACTACTGGGGTCAAATGTCGTCCTGATCAATTATAAAAACGAGATCGTTGCACTCCTCTTGTCAATCAATTTGATTAATACCTTATCTTGCTAATACACCAATATTCAATTACGCATCGTTATTTCTATGCCGATAGATACATGCCGAGGCTAGTTGATATACGCATGCGAGAGTCGCATATCGTGTTTCCGTTTTTAATTGGGACATGTATGAGTTTTATTCAATTTTGTCTGCATATTGTTTTCCCTACTTTCGTATATCATGCGATATTTGTTAGTGGCGATCAAGCAAAAGAGTTTGTTTACGTTTTTGTAAAACAGACACGCAGAAACCACCAATATAATGATAATGGTGGAATTTTCAGTATTTTACCATTGATTTCTCCAGATTATTTATTTTGGCCAGTTAACCATGAAACGTATATCGGATACATCTTTATGGTTATGGATCGCGGTGCTTTGTATATTACATCCTTGAGTATTATATTACATGTAATGTTTGGGGGTTTTATTTACGAATACAAAGTTCTTGAGTTTTGTTTTTTTCGCAATATTTGATGGTTTTCTCCGTGAAAGCGGCTCACTCCATTACGCACCGGATTAATTCAGCCCCCCCTCCCTCGCGCCCAATCGTCTATTGACCTCGTTGATCGAAACTCCGTCAAGTACGATCGGATCTTTGCGACGTAAGTACAATAACTACGCCCAAAAGATTATTCGCTAATGACTTATTAACTACTGAATTTCAAAGGTGTTTTTTCTTTATGATATTAAGATTTTTACGTTGCATAAGATTTCATGTCCTTTCACACATATAGTTACAAACAAAAATAAATGACAATGAAATATACATAAGAATCAATCAAAAATAACAAATGGAATGAACACACGATTATATGATGACCCTGTGCTTTTAAGAAATTTTTATATTTGCGACGATCACGATTACCTGAAAAATATACGTGTCACGTTCAACACGTCGAGTTATTTAATCGTCCTGATGTTAGTAACCGTAACATTATAAGTTAAGTGGGTTTCTAAAGATAGTGAAGTATTAACAACAATCTAAATCTCCTTGATCTAATGTTTCAATTCTAGTTGAGGATCGTGTTTTCACAGCTAGTACTTCCGAATATTCAGGAATTCCAAACAAAACTTTATATTCAAAGATCTTGCGGCTTACCACCTCTTATCGGCTACATTCTTCATCGAAATCCATCAGACAATTCCGACATTCCTCATTTCTACGTTATCGATTACATACCAACATACTTCGTTGCTCTTTTCTTATGAATTTATTCAAACTTCCTTTTTTTACGCGACAACGCGCACTCTTCTGTTTCGATTCTGCTTCAAATGTATTGGCAGGATCCAGCTTGCATTGGTCAGAATACAAGTAGGATGTACGTACCTTTTCATACGTACTTTCGGCATAGCGTGTATGAACAGAGCAAATAATTATCGAAAACGAGTAAGACAGTGCGCATGATGTATTTAACGTCACTCCATTGACGTAGTTCGTATTTTGTTGCATCTCGTGATAAATTTTACATTAACCCTTTGACTGCTAGGGGCGCATATATGCGTTCAGCAAAAACCATCCGTGTGACCCATGGGCGCAGATATACGTCCCGCGCAAGCGATTGGTGCAAACTATAGACGCAAATGTGTGCTCGGCGAAGGCTTTGGTTGTTTATTGCTATTTCGTGTGTATGTTCGGCAATTATTTCCATCGTATATGTCCAACTGCTGCATGCCCTGTAGCTGCGCGTCGCTCACACAAAGTACTTCAACTTAGAGCAGTTGGTAGTCAAAGGATTAATAGAACAATCCTGCTGCTATGTTAAACTGCGTCGTCACGCATCCAAATTGTGAGGCTTACTGGCGAGTAAGCGATGCAGGTAGGGTGGAATGTGTAGACTATTCCTACTGCTTTTGCGCAGCCCTGCCTGACAATACGTTTGACGCAGAGAGCACATTTATCTTCGATTCAGAGCGCAAGAGTTTCGACTTAATTCCGGCTGAAGTCTGGAAGGGATGACCAGACCGAAGGGTCGGTTCCAAAGGGCGGATGATGGTGGAGGCAGACATAGATTGCAGAAAAGGCCAAGACCCCCTGGAGTGGATGAGGGTTGTTTAGTTACCCGCGTCGTCGTTAGACGCGATATTCCTTCCTCCATTAGGGAAATGAATTTCAGCCCCTCCTATCGCCACTCGCCGTCTCTCTCCATCCCGGAAAAACTCCTCGTCGACTGCTCGAGCCTCTCGAATTCCCCATCTAGCTCTCCTTCTCGTATTCTTATCTCCACCGGACGACTGTCTGTTCCTCCTCCTGGTCGGCCAATCATTTTCTGCCATTTACTTGGTTAAACTCCTACAACTCACGATATCTACCAGCTAACTTCGAAATTTGCGCGTATCGCTCTAAATGAACCAGCGCTTGGTCTGGCAATTTGTTTGGAAAGTAAACCGCTATCGTCGGATTTCTTTGGTTGAAAGTATTATACAAGGTTATGTATAAGACAAGGCGAAATGTGCGTTGAAGTCTCGAAGAAATTTGAGTTGTAGAAAGTTTTGATGCTCAGCATTCATACACGCGAATAACAGGAGCATTCTCGGATGTTGCATCGGAACTATGGAGAACCGATTCGACCGATTTTGACACTTTAATCAACGATGCTCGGCAGTCATCCCTGGGGAGCCGCTCCGGATTGAATACTATGCCTCACGTTCAACGGCACTTTGCGCGGATTAAACTTGAAATTTAAATCCACCATTGCAAGGTAGGAGCTCCTTGCTGGGATCTTTTTGAGGGAAAAGGAGAGGCTAAATTTTACGGGTCACCTAGCTGCACGGTGTAACCAGGTCAGTCCTTAACCCTCTGACGCGACACTCCAGAGTCCTGTATCAGAGTCATTTCTAACTCGTGCGGATATTCTATGAAATATATTCACATTCGCTTGAACTTAAGATTTTCATCTATGTACAATGTATTACTAAGGCAAAAGCACCAGTAGTCGACACTGCACTAGTGCTTGACACTTTTTCCAAAAAAAAAGTAGATGAATAGGGAAACCACAAGTTAGAATGCATCAAACCTTATTAGTCTATCGAGTGTCCCTCTTCAGCGGCTTAATTGCGAAATACTGCTTATGGTCTGCCATTGAGAAATATCATAGAGACCGGTTAAACAAATTCGTGCGCAACTCTTACGATTTTTACGTATTTTCATATACGAATCGTTAAGGATTTGATTAAAATGTTAGTATTGCAAGTTTGTATTATTTACATTACCGAGAGTAGTTCATTAATTGGTTTTTCTTCCTATGTGAACTACTGCATCAAAAGAATATCAAATATTACATTTTCTGTTTTTACTAGGTGTCAACTATTGAATTAAATTTTACTTTTAGAAAAAAAAAAGTCTTTACATTCGCCATCAGGAATAAATACTTCTCGTAATATAATAGAAGAATAATTTGTGCAGCGACTACTAATCAACAATTTTCCATAAAATCTGAACTTAATATGAGCTATGTGAACGAATAGGCAAAAAATTCCTTAAATTGTCAACTATTACTACCTTTACCTTAATTTTCCATCATTGAATTACGTTCTGTAGAATCGGCATTCCTCTAGAATATAAATATGCGTTCGCGCGAAAATTTAACGGCAGAACTTCGATAGCTTAGCTGATAAAACAGTTGCCTGACGAGCAAAAATTTCGCATCTCGTCTCAAATACTCCTCCGGCCTAGTTTCTTCTCGGCGTCTATAATTCGTGTCAGAAGTGATACGGGGGCAGGATTCGATTTTTATAAAGTCATCTTTAAAAGGCGAGATGTAACGACGAGGAAAATTTATGCAGTAAAAAAGGACAGTGTAGGTTGCAAGGCATGGAGGGAGTCCGAAGAATAAAGACGATGTGAGTGTAAACCGATGCAGCAGGCGACTCTGGTAAAACTGACACTACGTTATATGCATACGAAGGAACCATCCTGAACTGTAAAGAAGATATGTATAATATTTACCCCATTTATAAATATAATTAAAATAAAATTTAATTCAGATTCTATAAGCTAAACGAGTTTTATGCACTTGGATTGGATGACTAAGGAAGTATTTCTGTATTAGATTTTATATATATGTACAGATTGTCTGACTGCGTGGCTGCGCGAAGTTCGCGGTGAAACGAAAAACTAATGGCAAACAGTGCTGTTGGTAAGGCGATTGCCGTATTTGTTCAACACAAACAGCTGTGTATACTATTGTTATTGAAACGAGTTACCGGCGACTTTGGCACTGCATACAGAAGGTTAAAGTCAACCCGTAAGATAGGAATACCGCAGTGACAAGAACTAATATGAATCCGGTACCTTCCCTACCAGCTAGTACGTAGAATTTGAATATCTAGATAGAGGCACGGTCGATACGTCGGCCGACCTGACGGCCGGACATTTTTTCCAAAGTTCTCGGTGCGCTGTGGCGGTTCCATTAGTCCGCGGAAAAAGTTTTGTTTGTGGGTCACGATTACGGTGTCCGCTTCTCGTTACTCTTTGTTCCCTCGGTCTTTTCCATCGTCGCGTACCTGAAGAATTCTTTTATATTTCCCTTTTGGTCGGCGGCTGTGAAATTTTGTTTCATATACCCAGATTAAAAGTTTCTTAATTCCGTGTATTTTACGCCTGGAATGATATTTTGATTTAGGGTGGGCCGCGGTATTTGTTGTACTTTTGGGATGTTGCTGATAAGGTTACTTTATTTCATCTTAAAGGATCACGTACTTAAGTGCACGTGGGTAAGAAAATGATTACGAGTTTGCACACCAATCGTTCAAAGGACTAATTTTTTACTGCGGACATTATTACGGGGCATTATTCCAGAATTTTAGTTTAGAAAACTTGATTGGTAATAGGTTTTTTAAATTAGAAGAACGTTTTTTTTTTCATTTTCAAGCAGGATTGTAACAATTATTTAGCATAGAATGTACCGGTTTTTAGGATGAATTCCCAGCCACCAAAGCTACAGCATACATATAATTTAAAAAGTCAGCTAGAAGTGATTGACGGGATGAAAACGATACTTGTAATAAAAGCTATTGCGTTCTAACTAAATACGCACGCTTCGTCTTACAATCTGTATCCTTCGGCCGTTAATAAAAAAACTGTTTGCACAGCACATACAAAAATTGGACCAACGTTCCATCATGAGCTATGAATTGCAGGATGCGCAGTACCCATCATGTAAGATAAAGGTATTAGTAGTTGACACTTTAAGAAATTTTTTTGTCCATTCGTTCACACACAGCTGAAGCTAAGCCTACGATATGGAAAATGTATGATTAGTAGTCGCTGCACGAACTATTCTTTTATTATATTACAAGCATTCATTTTTTATGGCGGTTGTAAAAAATTGCTTTTTTTTCTAAAAACAAAATTTGATTCAATAGTTGACACATAAGGAAAACAAAAAATTTATTGATTGACATCCTTTTCTCTCAATAGTGGACATAGGGAGAAGAACCAATTAATGAACTTAATAATGTAAATAATACAAACTTGCAATACTTACATTTAACCAAGTCCTTAGTGATTCATATAAGAAAATGTGCAAAAATCACAAGAGTCGCACACGGGTTTGATTAACTGGTCGCTATGACACTTCTTAATGGCGGACTATGCGCAGTATTTCTCAATTAAGCCGCTGAAAAGCGACACTATGTCGACTAATAAGGTTTAATGTATTCCAGCTTGTGGTTTCCTTATTTATTTACTATTTTTGAGAAAATAGTCAAGTATTAGTGTAGTGTCAACTACTGCTTTTACCTTACATGCTATAAGAAAATTTAGAGACAGACAAACATCCTATAAAAAAGAAATATTGTACGATCCATGCCTAAGATGAAACGCAACAAACAGTTTTCCGAGTTTCAACGATCCTACCTTATTGAAGAACGGCCAAAGTTTGAACGATCAAGGGCAACGTGTACCCTATCTTTATCCCGATTCAATGGAAACGTTAAGAGCCGCAATTAATCTGTAAAATTAATGGACGCTCGTCGCATATTTCACGAAGCGTTTTCACCCTTCTCTTTTCGACGATATTATTTATCGCCAAGGGCTACGTTTTGGTTGTGTTGCGTTGCAACGCTGGCCAGGAAGTGGCTTTTGCATTTTCCGGTTTGGTCGTTGCATTTAATTGCCCCCTCCCCCTCCTGTTCTAGTGCCAGGGACCCTTATTACGACGTTATTACGACCTCGCAGCTTTGCCCCAACTGTTCGATATTATATTCTTACTCGTTATTCCCCAAACTTTTCGTCTGCCACCCCATAGCGCCATGCGTGCAATATCTAACGAGAAGTCCATGGTGCAAGGCAGCAAATCCATGTAATTTAAAAGCAAATATTTGGATAATAAAAGTTTAAACGTGAGTTTTTAGGTACTGAGCATAGATTTTCTCGAGTTTAACATTTTTCAGTTGTGTCGTTGCATTTAATTGCTTTCCCTGAGGAAAGTTTTTCATATTTCACACTAAAACTGCCGGCCAGAATATATTTAGCTCTACTGTATATGTTTTGAAAAAAAAAAGAGGACAAAGAGGAAATGTCCGTAAATTAATATAAGAATTGATATATATTACAATAGAATCGTGTAAAGCGTCAAAAAATTTATCAGCATAAAGTCATGCAATTTTTCTGAGAAATTATTGACCCTTCATTTTGACGATTTCGGAACTTGAGAAGGACTAGTATACGACCTACCCAAACATTTGCTCCTATATTTTATATTTGAGGATACTCGGATACGCATATAAATTGTTTTTCAATTTTCCTTTCCTTAAAAGTTAATTTTCACAGAGGAGAAATGGGTATTATGTAGCAAAACGAACAGTCTCATTCATAATATGTTTTTTTAATGGCGCGCAGAGCGAGTATGAAAATTGAAAGAAGCTAAAGAAAGCGGTGAATACAAACCGACGCTTTGCCGACGATTCATCGACGAATCTCACGTTTGAAATCGTTTTCATCGTTCCAATGTGGGCCACGGCATGGAAGGCACGGGCCGTAAAATGGGATAAATAAAAAAAAAGTGGCGATGGAAATGCGGCGGCCAGGGAGCTCTAAATTATTCACGTTTTAATCGGCAAAAGTCCGTTTTATATTACACGGGGATTTGGCAGGAACAATAATAAGGGCATTGTGATGCATACGCGGCGTACTTCCGGTGGCTGCCAGGATAAACGGCCGCGGGACAAAAGCTCGGCAGAAGGGGCTGAATGAAAGTGTTTCATAAATGTATATTCCGGCTCAAGACCTGACGGAAGTGTTAAAAGGGTGACGAGGATTATCCTCCGTATAATTAATTTTCATATTTAACAGTAGAACCACCGACTAGCGTCTGGGTATGTATGCATATCATACATACATTTTTTGAAAAAGATAGGAGAAAGAAATATCAATAGAGCATCACAATCATCCACACTCTGAAAAACTCATGAAAATCTCGAGAGATGCAAGGTCACTAATGGAGAATTTTATCAAAGAACTTACAGTCAATTCATTTTAATTATTTTTATAGGGTTCGTATTAAGACACGGTTTATTGTATCTTGAGATGAGAAAGTCAGACAAATATTGGATTCAACGCGATGAAAATATGATGGACATTGTACGTTAATGGGGTTATTATCTGCCTTTTCAAATAATCGTGCGTAAAGAATTCAAAAATAAGATCGTGCGACACGTGAAGAGAAAACGGGGAATTTCCGCCGTCTACTACTATGGATAGGAAACGACGAGAATCCCGGATGCGGTCGGATAGGCGTTAATCTCGCAGTCCGGAGCAGGAACTCGAATCCGAGCCCCGGAAAATCCAAGTCTCCAGCACGGTCGAGAGGTGAAATAAATAATGAGCGAGGGGGGCAGGCTGTAGGGCGGCGTTTGAAAGAGGGTCTGTAAAGAGAATGAGGGTCAAAAGCGCGCTTGGACAAAGCCCCGCAGCATCGACGAGCGTTTCGATCCTCTCCTGGACTGTTCCAAGGAGAAGGAGGAAAAGGAGAAGCGGAGTAAAACGCACTCCGTCGACACATACACGCGCGTACGCACATACACAGGCTCCTGCACACGTAAATATTCGGCTCAGCCGTAAATATTCGCTCCCCGCCCTTCGAGAACTACCTTCCATCGTAGACCTAAGACAGCCCTTTCCACAACTGTACTCCTCCGCCTCCTGTCTTCCTCTATAAATTTTCACCTCTGAACCTTCTCTATCCCTTATTCCAGCCAACCTAAGTGTTTTCTGCCCTTCCTCTCGCACCCCGCCCTCCTCTCTCTCTCCCTCCCCAAAGCTTATTTCGCGTTATCTCCCTCCAAGTGTCCGCGATGCTGCTTTCGAAATGCTGGGCCTCAAAGAACCTGGATGTTTCGTCCAAGAATTTCGTACTACCAGTCGGACGTTGACATTGACTTGTGTGTCTGATTATCTTCGAGCAATCGTGCAGGGAATTCTCAACTAGTCTTCGACAGTTCGGTGAACATGAGTTCCTGTACGCTCCTCACTATTCGGTGGAGAATTTTGAAGCCGGAGGTAAAATTGGATCGATACTCTAATTATTCCGCATTATACCAAAAAATTGTATCCTGGCTAATGAAGAGAAGTTCTTTGCTGCCGCAGAGTATACGTGCCCCTGCAGATATTATTTTGCAGCCGTAGCACTGGTTTCCAGAGTTTGTAATCAATACAGCCCACCCCGGTATCGGAAAGCCATCCCCAATCTCTTTCCCTTCCCTAACCACTCCGCCGACATCACCCCCTTTCCTCCCCATTGTGCGTATATACCGATCCGAGCGAAGTGGATCGTACATAACTGTAAGTTTACATACGCTATATACACATCGTAGCCCTGTGTTTATATTTTATACCTTTTGATGTGTTACTGGGTGCCATAACGTCGGCGCCTACCAAAATTTGTGAATTGGCGTATCTTCTAGAAAGGTGTTATGTGGAAGTAGTCGCAGTATGTATTTCTTACAAATAAATATGTATTTTCTTACAAATAAAATGGAATTTGATGCGTCCGAGAAATACTATTTAATTTGTCTCAACCGAACCGTTATGTGCAAGCTAAGAAAGAGAGCATCTTAGTTTGAAATTTGGATTGTTATATAAAATTTAATCAGGTTGATGTATTATGTTAATGGAGAACAATTATTTATAAGTTTTATCGTACTAAAATATTGTCTAGTATGGCATTCGCCGTGGTAGATCATTGCTATACTGAATATACTGCTTTCAATGTGCTTCTTTCTGATTTACTGATTTGTGGATGCAATTTTGTTATTGGAACTGTTCTGAAGATGGAAGGGTGGGGCATCTTAACTCTTTTGGTCATGAAGTTCTTTTATGAGGACATACTAAACAAGTGCTTAGTGTGTTTAAATTCGATAAATTGTACCGTTTTTAAACGTTGTCCTCATATTATCACTAGGATAGATTCTATTTGAGGACAGTGTCGACCTCTTCTGTCAATTTGTGTTATCACGATACAAAACAAAATAGGCACGTGTAAGTGGACTCTATCCAGTCATCTTTGTATCTTTCGTGAACTAGTATATATATATCTTTTGAGATTAGGAGAAAACATTTTTTTTGCGAAGAGAAGTGCGTGTTTGAAGATGAAAACTAAAAAGAAAAAATGAAATATGTATAAGTTTTTGTGCATCCCCATTTGATGATATTGTGCTATAAGCTTGTCATAGATTAGAAATTTAGGAAAATGTTTCGCCGTCTTTTTAGTCTGTTTTTCTGGTGATTTCACAATGGCCACAGTCTAAGATCGACAAACGTCGTTTACAGGAGAAGCAATTCTAGAACTTCTTAATTGATCTAAAATTAGCGATCTATCCGTTAATCCTGGCGATCATTTTGAACAAGAGAACAATGATGCAGGTAATGTCAAAAGAATATCCATTGGTCACTATTAAAAAATCATTTGACCAGTATGAGAAAGCAGGTTGCATAGGGAAAACTATATTTTATTGTGAAAAATGTATCATTTACTTATATCTTGATAGAAAAAAATTATTGTTCTGATTATCCTTGTTCAAAATTGTAAGCACTTATTTTGTATATATAGTCAATAAATACACTTTTTATAATATATGTATTTTGGTGAAGTAAAGTATTATAAAATACTTAAAATTTTCAACTTATACTGTACTCACTTGAACACAATATCCTCCCTTGAGGACACGTTACACGCTCCCTTGTAGACTCTGTAGGTATATTGTATACACCTAAAAATCATAATTTAATTTCAAAGAACTGGTTAGCGAAGCCAAGATTTTTTTCAGGAGGAAATAATTTATGACCGAAAGGATTAAACATTGTAAACAAACCAGAATCGACGCACGAATAAAGCAACTGAGTAATCTAATAATATAGTGCGCGGCGTCCAACAAAAACAGCTCTTGACGAGTTAGACTCGTCAAAGTTTACAGTGGCACGTGAAACGAATGACGACCCCAACTCATCATTGTATGTCAAGGAGTTAACTAGCGTGCATACTTAAGATTTTTTATGCTACACCGATTCAGTTCATTTTGTCTCGAACAAGTCTCGAAACAGGTGATATTATTATACTTGGTATTATTAATTATATTAGGAAATAGGATATTTTTAGCTCTTGCTCAGTTTCTGGGCAACTTTATATAGTTACTTATGGTTTTATAAATGCGCGACTTCCGATAAAAGTGCGAACTTCCTAATACAATCATTACATCATTGAGCCACCTCTTTAGAATCCCGTATATATTGCAGAAATTATACTGAGAAACGTTAGAATAACAACCAGTAATTATAGTGTGAAATCGTAGAATAATTCGTGCGCTCACGCACCACGAAATAATGTCTCAATTATTCTTCCATCTGTAATTTTCTTTACTTTACACCATCGCTCTCAATAATCCTCAACGACGTATTTCTCTGTTTCAGGTACGTGATCATTAAGACCTAGGAAGTAGTCAAAAACTGTAAGTTTTATTGCTTTCTTTTTATCCGTGAACAGAATATACGAACTTGATCGTGCATTATTGAGTGGTATTGAACGTAGATTCCTTACCAGCGGTATTTATCTTTTCTTAAGACCTGTATTTCGGGCATTAGAAAGTACGAAGTAACATTGCAAAAGTTATCGTAGCCTTAGCAATAACAGCGTTAGTAGGAGAATGAAACCTCGTTTGCCGGAATAGGTAGAGTTGCTTTCGACAATGAAAGGTTACAGGCTCTCTCTTCTATGACTCCCTTATTTCCATAATAGGACGTAACATTAGACAGATTAAATCCGAACATCGTGGAGCTTAGTCCAATTCTGGAACACACTGGCGTGCTCTAAGGCAACTAAATTCGTAAACTGGCTGTCGAGGAGGATACATTTGTTTTTACTTGCATTAATAATCTGGCAACGATTTGGGGAATGAGGGTGCAAGAATAAACTTTTAAAACTCCCGTGATTCTCTGGATAATAAGTGTTGAAGATTATAAAACGTTCGTTTTTAATATTGAAACAACTAATACGTTTCCAACTTAAACATTTCTTTTGTTTTGGATTAACAATTAAATATGCGGAATTGGAAACAGTGTGCATATTAAAAGTTGTGGCATGAGTTGGTTTGCCGTCTAAAGGACATAAACTTTTGTGAATCAATCCGGAATACCTTTAGGCATTTTAAATGTAGAACATCGATTTTTTGTTTTTTCTATCTGAACCGTTTATTTTGAAAGTGGCCTAAGTCCATTTGTCAATTATCTTTCGTTGCTGGTAATTACGTGTATTGAAACTAGTTGCCATAAACAATATTTGCGTTTAAGTATGTTCAGAGTTTATACGATAAATTTAGACACATAAATTTTTGCTGTTAGTTCAACTATTAAAATCATCCCTTTGAAAGTGGCCTATGTTCAATCCATTATTGATGATGTCCGAAAGTACGCATTTTTAAATGTCCGAAGGCAATGATGTGAGCTATTTGAATTAATTAGTATCAATTAACATACTGTTTGCCTCGAAGATTATTATAAAGTTATGAAAAAGTGTCGGAAAAGAATACCTTTATTCGAAATGATATGAAACAAGAGGACTTCATATCAACAAGATTTCTGGAGGACACAGTTTTTAAAGAAGTAAAGAATTCTAACGGAGAAACAATAAATCGATTAGAAATATGCTAGATGCGTTTCTTGAGAAATGAATCGTATAACATTTTCTGCGAGATATCATGTGTTGTATAGCAATATAAAAGAAATTGGGTTTCGTTTTTTCAATATGAAGCATTTTTAATTATATCGTATAGATTTAAGCTGTTTTGAAATTCTATTACAAACCCAGTTGTTAATTTTGAAAGTGACTTAAATCCATTTCCGGTAAAAAAAACACATATTATTCACTTAACAATTGCTATTATCTTAATAGGAATTATAAATTGAACTCTCTTAGATACACTCAAGCGGAACAACACATTTGTATCTTACACATATATTTTTAATTTGATCAAAACGCAAACTCTCAAATATCTCGATTTAAATATAAATAGACTTTCAAAAGATTACCTTTGAAAATAAACGGCCCATCTCTGCTTATTATTTTGTCAAATTCTATTTTTCAAATATATCGAGGGCACCTTATCAGGAATTCGAGAAACTCGTAAACATTACGCATAATAATACAAGTCCTCATGGTCAGTTTCCTACCCAGCGAATTGGCTTGTCGATTTGAAGAAATAGAATCCAGCGGAGTATCCAGCCGGTGGCTTGCTCGCTGGAAATTAATTCCTTCCTGTCTGTTTGACGGGCAGTAGGAGATGGAGGTTGCTCTCGTCCGAATTAGAGCACTCCGACGGGGCAGGTGCTCTCCATGCTTTCGGTGTGCTCGATGTCACAAGCACGACGATTTTACCACGAAGCGATCGGGCCCAGATTCGAGCTGTGTGTCTTGGTTTCCTCCCCGCCAGCTACTCTTCTCTGCTTTAATTACTTATACTTCTATCTTTTATGGCAATATTTTATTAGCAATCGTTATGTTGCTTTATTTTTTCCGAAGGAAAAATCCAAGAAAATGAAACTGCGTGGAAAATGAAGAGAGAGGAAAAATTCCGTTAGAGTCTTGGTCGAGAGAAAACAGATTCACAGTAAAACTACTGAACTCGTTAAAAAGGCGGGTTTTCGAAGAATATTGCACGGCTTCAATATTATTATGTCATTATATTCATCTATTCACATTTCATTCTTTTTTTTTTATAACATATGTATGGCGTTTTAAATATGTCCGAGAAGTGCCGGATAGTTCTACACTAGTGTGGAAATATAGGGATTTTAGGAAAATGTAAGGTTTTTGCTGAGAATAAATGTATTGAAACAAACAAAATTCAAAGGTAGATAAAAATCCTGTATATTGAGTGATTTATTATCCATTACTCATAGTTTTTGAGTTCTTCATTTAAACATCTACAGCAACTTTCTGTTTGGAAACTGATCAACTACCCTTAATTTTGGTTAACCATTTCTCTACATACAATAAACAGTGATAGGAGGAGAGGTAAGGCGTGGAAATACAATTGTAATGACCTTTCTGCTTTCCTTTTCTTTCAGTATAATATATGATGTATTAATTACAAGTAATCCCAGCCTATTTTATATTCACTCTCCTATATATTCTTTACCTCCAATCTTTCTATTACTTTCTTACTAGACTTTCTCTTTCGTTTTCCATTATAAAACTGTTTCTTTCCGCTTTCTCTATTCGACTTTTCACTGTCACTTATCAAATCTCATTGTTCCCAGCATCTTGACCTTCCGGCGGCGCCTTCGGTACTTCACTGTCGCCCCTACGACTGGACATTCCTTTTCCACTAGGTTTCGTTATTACTTATTGGAAATATACACAAACGCAGCAATTTCACAGTTTCTAAATTCTTACACCGATGAATGAAGCTGTATATTTTACGCATGGCAAAGCGACTAAATGTAAACGAAGTGAATACTGACGCAAGAAGATCGGTTTTTATCCTATTTGATCCTCATTTACTGTGTGCAGTGGCTTTGCGGCACTCGCCAGGCGGTTGCATAAAAAGGCTTCAAGGCTCATCTGGACATTTAAATTTAAATACATTTTCATGTGCGCGTCCGCCTTTAAGTTTGGACTAATCTCTTTCATTAAAGATTTCATACTCCAACGATACTAGTTTTCAAAAATTGCGAGTCGATTCATTCGGGGTGGTTGGGAATAAAGATAAAGACGATTAAGTAACAGTAATGGAAAAATAGTTTGTGAGTAGAATTGCTTTATGTAGAATCATCGATTGAAATTCCACGATATCGTGTCACTTAGACAACTAACACGTTGTAAACATATTTCTTCTAACTTTGGATCTTGCATGGACTTTAATGAAGCATGTGTTACAAAATAATATACCGTTTAAGGCACAAGACATTAACTAATAGATTGGGCGTGAGTTTGGGTAAATGGGACATAGGTATTTTAGGAGAGTGGAGATTCTGAATACAAATCACGTAGGGAGGCAAATGGTGCAAAATATGATCGGCACAACAAATACAAAAGGAACAAATTACGATTAACAACATACATAAATTAAGATGATGACGATGGTCGTTTCTTTACAAAAGGTTACAATACGCGTCAAGTAAATGCTATTGAATAATAAAAACATTACTTAATAATTGTCCTTTGCAAAATTGGAAAAGTTATCCAATGGTGCTACAAATTGTATTAATGTGCAACTCATAAAAACCTAAGCACTTAAGTACTCCGGCTACAATAAAGACAGGTTTTTAACGGTCACGCAGGAGCCAGAGTACGAAATCAGGTCTCGCCTCAAAGTACGAAAAGTCTCTCACTCGCTCGCTCGCAAATCGGCGGTGGTTTTAATTGTAAAATTTTAGAAACCGTGGAATGCAGCGTTTGTGTATATTGTCGATAAGTGGTGACACAAACCCTAGTGGGAGAAGAAGGTTTAGATGTAAGAGCGGTAATAAAGTACCGAAGACGCTGCAAAAAAGTCAAGATGGGAAGGACAGTAAGATTTGGTAAGCGGCAGTGAACATTCAAAAACAGAAAGTGAAAGGAAAGAGTTTTCATAATAGGAAGCCTAAGAGAAAGTCTAATAAAACAGTAAGGATAAAAAGGTTGAGGGTCGAGAATATATAGGAGAATGAATGTAAAATAAGCCAGGATTACTTTGTAATTAATATATCATATATTACACTCAAAGAAAAGGCAAGCAGAAAGATCTTCAAGCAAGAGTTTAGAAGCTGTGGAATGCAGCGTTTGTGTAAATTACTGATAAGTGGTGACACAAATCCTAGTGGGAGAGGACGGTCTAGACGTAAGAGTGGGAGTGAAGTGTCGAAGGTGTCCGCCAGAAAGTCAAGATCGTGAAGATGGTATGATTTGGTAAGCGACAGTGAAGGGTCGAATTCAGAAAACGAAAGAGAATAGTTTTGATAATAGAAAGCGAAGGAGAAAGTCCAGCAAGAAAGTAAGGGTAGAAGGGTTGAAGGTAGAGTGTATACATAGAAGAGTGAACGTAAAAATAGGCTAGGATTACTTTGTATTTAAGATATCATATGTCAAACTGAAAGAAAGGTCATTACAATAGTATATGCAATGGTATATCCATAGCTTACACCTCTTTGTTTTGCCCGCCTATCTCATTTAGACCTGATATTCTTCCTTACATGATATACTACTCTAAACACTTCGACTCTTCCTACCTGAATCGCGTTCTTCACGGAGCTCGTCTCCTGCGTAAATTAGCGTGGGCGTCGCCTTTTGGATAAGGCTACTGCCCAAATTCCGTACTCCTGTGGTCGGATCCAGGTGGAGAATCCGACGATGTAATTTGATTGATCACGATATTTTCATGTCTAATGACTTATCCCGGAGCATCATTAATATTATTAGTCGAAAAAACAATTGTGAGTATGTGAAAATAGTCCTATCTGCGAATTGATGAATATATTAAAGAGCATAAGTGTGCGCGACCAAAAAAAAGGAGTGACTAGAGTATAAGGCGATCAAAGAAGAGCGATTGGGACGGAGTGCGTGGTTTAGTTTTGAGTGACGCATGGTTTGAAGAATGCACGTGGCCGATGGGTGTATAAATGTGTACGACTGAGAGGGGGTGCGTGCAGAGACATTAGAGGAGAAGAGTAGTTAGTTACAGAGAGTCGCAGAGAACAGAGCAGAGTCAGAGTCAGAGTATAGAGAGCAGAGTTACAGAGCAGAGTACAGAGGGAAGAGTCAAAGTTAGAGTCAGATAGCAGAGTAAAGAGTCAAAGCTAGAAACAGAGTAAAGAGCTGAGGTACAGAATAAGACTATCATAGTATAGTAATGCCAATAAAGTATCTTCACTTATCAACCAAAGTCGCTGGCAAAAAAATACTTGAACCCAAGCACCCCCATCAATTCCTCACACAATCATGATAGCTGCAAGAATTGATTTAAGCAGAAACTGCATAAATACAGCATAAATATTCAGCAAATTAAGTAATCTAACAGCTATGACAGTGTAATAAGCAGAGACTCAAACTTTTACAGGGAGGTTCCAAATTCAACTCACGCCCCTCAGACGGAAAATTTTCCACGTTTATTCGATTTTCCATGTTCATCGGGACCATTTCCAATAATGCAGAATCCACCTAAAACAGTAGAACCCACACTAAATGATCTTAGCAATCAGTGTCAACGATCAAACAAACACAGATTAACATGAAAAGTACCACAGTGTTGAAAATAACCCATCTTTAATCTCCTATAAATATTCTCCAAATTTATGACGCCGCATTTTCAGGAAAATGCTGCCATCTTTGCTGATAAATTCATCGAGTTCACATTGACCTATTTACCTTCCCCCTCCGTACATTTCCTTTTTCGACAGACATTCCTCGATCAGGTTACTCCTAGTATTGAACAATCTTTAAAACGCGCACGCTCACAGATTTGTGCATCGCGGTCATTTCGTGAATATTTGCCTCCAAATGAAAGGGTGGGCGAGGGAAAAGCATCCCGCGGAGGATGAGTAGCCAGTGGTCCCATTTACAAATTCGAAGCTGTGCCAGGTGAAATTATGGGTCGACACGTCGTTCGTGGAATTTCGCAAAATCCGCGGCGCGTCGCTTTTCGGGACGACAGAGGTGAGGAATGGAGGCTGCCGGTTGGGGAGGAGAAGGAAGAGAGGAGGGAGAACGCTTAGCTCGATATTGATCGAGCCTCACCCTCCTCCTCCCTCTTCCGCTCTTCCTCGCTCTTTCTCCCTCGAGCCCCCGTTGGTCCCCGCCCCCCACAGCCCGGTCCATTTACGTCGATCACCCTGACTACCCCCTTTGTCTCCCCCCTCGCCTACGAAAATATTTCCCACCGAATCTCCCTTCCATCACCGATGACGGTTCTCTCGAGCTGTGCGACGACGATACACCTCGCTGCTGCTCGACACACTACGAGCAATGCCAACTTTCAAGTTTCATGTACGTGTCCCTTTTTTTTTCTTTGCTTTCGTCAATTGACCAGCTTCTTATACGTGGTTAAGGATGCTTACAAATTGGAGCAGCATTTTGTTTGTGGTTAACGCGTTCCGTGCCGCATGGGGTGTATACTCCCCACGTTGAATTTTCCAGTTGGGCTATTTAGCATTTTCCTTGCAGAACGAAAAATTAGAAAAGAATACTTCTTTGCCAATTATAAAGATCGTGAGACATACTTTGGAAGGAGATTATAATAGCGTGGCGAGATACACCTTGCTTGACTTGAATGAAGATCAAGAATAGGTCTGAGAGTAACGAAAAATCAATCCGGCACGGAGCGTGTTAAGGATGCTTATAAATCGGAGAGCGGAAATATTGGTGAAAATTGTCGGCGACGATACACCTTGTAGTCATTCCTTTTTGGAGAATTACTAGCACGTCGTTTTTGGTTTAAGGATTCATCATTCAAGTTTTAATCACGTGTTTTTTAATGGAGTGCTCGTTGCTAATTATCTTCTTCTGTAAACGGTTTGGTTGACGAGCACGGACCGTAGAATGAATCGTATTTTATTACCTTTTTTCTAAGACAGGTAAGAATTAAATTATATGATTTTTTTATAACACAACGTAGTCGTAATCGACCACAATTGAATCACGATTGAGGTCAAAGTATAGCAACAGCATTGAAATGCGGAAAGTATGTGGGTTATAGAGGGTTGTATACCGATCGTTCCAGGAATGACTTTAAACGGGAAGGAGTAACCCTGTAAGCTCTATGTGTAACTTTCCTGTTTTGTTAGCATCCTTTACTGTTGTAGTAGACTCCCGTATCTCCCGATCCTACAAGCTAAAGCGTATACTGCAACCGTCTCGATAGAATACGAATTTCGTATGCAATACGTCGGGATGCACTTCAACGTGAAATACGTGACTGACGGTTTTTCAAGGCTCCTGATGGATAGAAAAGCTCAAAAGTACCACGGGACTGCTTTATGTATCCCTCAAGCGGAATACGTTGCGGATATTATCATCGTTTACATGTCTGTATGTTCTTTTTCAATAGAACGTATGCACAACACGGTATTTCGAATGGAAAAGTAAAATGGTCCCTTGACGTTATGTCGAGATCGTTAATAAAATGTGCGAAAGTGCCAGCGAATGTTTGGTTTTTAAAATTGATAAAGTCGAATAGTTTTGTGATTCGTACTTGTGGTTTTAATGTGTTCCTATATTTTATTAATATTTTAAATGGAAAATCAGTAATTATAGTTGAACATCGGTATAAAGGTATAAAATACGGTATAAAGGTAACAAATACTCACTGTAAAATAAAATTATACAAGTGCTATTTCTTTCACACGTTATTCACGATTAATTAATAAAAAATACCGACCAAACAGATAGACGTAGAATTTCGTCGTGTGAATAAGTAAACAAATTAATATATTTTTCTATTATTTCAAATATGCAGAAGAACTATTGAGCAGTTTAAATCCACGCTTTCGTTTATATCGTTCTATATTAGGGATTTAAATTCCATACATAATTCGTTGAATTTTTTCGTGGTCTTGGAATTCACAATTGGTAGTCTGTATTCATCGAGGACGGAATTACTCATGAGACGATCGTATATTTAATGCCCACGTTATCGATAATTCAGGACTATACCCTCGATCGATCTTCGATTCAGATTTTTTTTTAGGAGCGCATTTGCGTCTATGCCCTCCATGCTTCTCAGCGTCATGCGCGTTGAAATATTTGACAGGTATCCCCGCTTTCGGTTCTATGTCGTCGTCCTCGGTCAAATCACCTCCAAAGTGGTTCGTCTAGGTACTGGTTATCCCTCGTATACCTGTGGCATGCATAAAACATTTTCGTCTCGATTACTTGCCTTTCTTCTCGAATCTAACTCCTTTAAATCGCTATTTAACCCTTTCCAGCCTAAATTATTATTTTTTAGTAAGAAAATTAAATTTTGAGGAAAGACAATTTAGAAGTGCTCGATTAGTAGAAGCAGATTATACGGATGATGCCAAATGGCATCATTGGGCTGGAAAGGGTTAAGACAGAATACTTCGTTCAGACGCGAGCAACGACGACAAAGAATAGTGTTTGTCCACTTCTTTATTCAATTCTCAACAAGAACTTAATTATTTAGTCTTAGACTTACGTGTCAAAATGATCTCGGAATTATTAACACAATTAAAAAGGCGATACAAAGAGAAATAAGGGTGGTGGAAGAAACTTTGGAATTTTACACGCAAGATTTTCATTTGAATTTAGGTTTTAACCGATGCCACTTAGCAGGGGACGTCGAAAATCTAAACAAAGAAAAATAATCCTAATGATCGTTAAGTTAAATAAAAGTTAAGATTTAAATCAAAATGCTTGTCGATATTTTTTCCCCTTTTTTTACGTGACATTTGCTACTTTCGATGCGGAGGTACAAAATGTATAATAAATTTGATAAATCCTAAACTAAAATGACTGCGAGGAAAAGATGCCAAAAACGAAACGCGCAAACGTTTGCCACAAAACAAACTTCGAGGAACGATGTGCAAGCGGATCTGAATTCTCGCATTTGCGTGTGATTAATGTTGAACAATGGCGAAATCTCCCATTGAGCCTCGCTAACGTCATTATCGGGAAAAGCGTGTGGGACGATACAGCGGATGCGAAGTTTCCATGGATACCTCCTGCAGATAATTATCTGAATTTGGGGCCGTATTATTCGACTTCCATGAACAATTACCTTGGCCGTTATCTCTCCCGTTTCTGAGTTAAGGGCAGAAGGGGTTGGCTGGGGGGGGGGGTGAGGGTGGTTCTGTGTGGGTCGCGACGAGGCCTCGAAGACTCACCAGTTGCACCCAATAGAAACTATTGTTGCAACCTCCGGGGTTGATAAGGAATAACCTACGCCGCAGAAGCTTTGATAATCAAAGAGAACAAATGGAGACGCGAATTTCGAATGAGTTTTGGCTACGGAAAATTGGCGCTTTGAAAGGAAGCCATGATTCAAAGTTGACGATGAAGATGAAGTAAAGGTGACGAGAACGCAAGAATAACTTTTAAACGGCAACAACTCACGCGAGATGGTTGATCGAAACGTAATAAAATCGTGTCATTTAGAACTCTTTGCGTTTACAGCAGCATTAGCTTTTAGAAGTAAAGTCGTGATGCAAGGATTCTTCTGAGGATTTAGATATATGAGAACAGAAGTGAACAGTTCGTTATCCCTCTTCTGAAATTGTAAGGAATGGTAATAATAAAACACCAGGGATAACTCGGAGCCTTAGGAAGACCGTTTAAATAATTATACAGGGCCAAATAATATAAAAGCATTGAATATACTTGTGTATTAGACTGGCACTGACTCGTATGTATTAGACTGGCAAGTAAGTAATTGCTGATTTGACTGTCGACTGATTTTTGTTAAATTTTTATATATATTCACGTATTTCAAATGTCAAACCCACGATATTATTTTCACATTTCATACTTTGATTGTAATTCGGTAAAAAATATTGCGACCACAAATCCGCAATTACTTACTTGCCATCCCAATATTTAGTCTCAAGGAATTACGTGTGATCTCAGTGACGATAGGACAAGCACTGCCCGCTGCTGCTCTATTTACATTACGTGTCACACTGCGTCGTTTCAACAACACGTGGTGCCCAAAACTCAATCAACATGAAAATATACAGCTCGTTATCGCTGCGTCATAGACGTAGCGTGAACTCTTACAGATAGAAAAAGAATTTGGAATCGAATCGAGGAAATCGAGGATTAAAACGACACGTTAATTTCGTGCTTGTCTTTTTATACGGCAGGACGGAGGGGTGCAGAAATTACTTGGGGTAAAAACGCCAGAAAATACGGGCTGGCGCTACCCGTGGTTCTGCCATTCGGTGGCTTAATTCGTTGATAAAACTGGCGGAAGTTGTCCGCACGAGTGGAAGGAAGCCGAATCCAGAGGTAACGTCCTCGCGAGACTTTAACGACCGGCCATATCTCCCGGATGAAATAATATCCGGGTTGACAATTTTCGAGATATATATGGTCAGTCGCGTATTCCATTTGGCCCCGTCAAAAGTTGCGCGATCTAAAACTTTGGCCCTTATCAGCCCTCGTTTTATGAGCCACCATCGCGTCGATCTCGGAGAATGTTATTGTGTTTTCTCTGGTCTTATCTTTTTATTCGCCTCGTGTACTAAGCTGACCTGCCTCAAGGCACTCCGGCTTTTTCCCGTTCTTCATATATTTGCGTCTCCATTTCTTACGGTGGTTATCGATTTCTACATTCTGATACTTGACGTTCTTGGTAAAACGCAATAATCGTCCCATTAAACCTTTCGATACCAACTGACTGTAGTTCTCAATGTTTGACGCTTGCAGTGTACCAATATTGACCGCATTCGGTCGCCTTTTCTTTACACCTTGGTCAAACACAACCTTTTTATTTCCATCGCTACTGATTTTTTGTTTGTTTCCTTTATATTAGGCTGTTCGATTAGTTCACGGAGCACCGTCTATTCGTCAACAGTAGAACTAAAACTTTGACGTTCATTTTAATATTTCAATATTCCGGCTTTATAAGCCAAAATTTCAAAATTTTTTTGCAGTATTTTAAATAAAGTTATGGGGTTCAAAATGCTGTGTGCACAGCGAGTGCCACATTCGCTAACAATGTAACAAGAGCACATTCGAATACGACTTTGTCAGCGATATTTGGTGCTTTTGGATCTTAACTTTTAAAATCTTTTTAGTTTAAAGTTTAGTTCAATTTTTGGTTTAACTTTTTGTTTAAAGTCTTTAGTTAAAAACTTTAGTTTAAAGACTTAATCTTTTAAAGTCATTTTTACAACTGTATATTTGTTCTTGATTTCCGTTCCGAGATCTTATTGAACAAACTAGTAGGTCATTTAAACGTAATTTACATAACTACGAATGGTACTTCTATTCATCATAATTTGCATAACGTGATAAAGTATCAAGAAGAATTACGTACTTTAGACAATAAACTGTACATCTTAATGTTATAACTTAACTGGTCCATAAAGTAGTGTCATACTCATCATTCGACTGTGCGTTTAGCGAAATCATTTTAATCAAAGACAAAGTTGTATCAAAAGGCTCAAATTCTATAATACAAACTTTATCATTTCCTTTCTTCGTATCGATTGCTAAAGTTATTTGGTTTAGGATCCACTGCTTTTATGGTAGATTCAGAACTACCAGAACTACAGCATACACATCTCACGGTACATTTTCCAGACACGAATCGACGTAATGCCTTCTCCAAGTCGTCTTACACGTTTCAGAATTTGCTTCTCTTCTCTTCAGAATCTCGCTTCTCGGCTATTGTTTCCAGCGTATCTGTGCGTCGTAATAAGATTTCTATGAATTTTCGACAACTTGGGAAATTACTTTGTACGAAATTGAACCTGTTTGAAAAGTTTTGGTTTATCCATAAAACTGAAGCTGGAAGTTTACCACATGCTTGCGTGATCGATGGAGTCTTGGATATCTTATTTAAAGTCCTAATAGTTAGAGTTTACTTCGAGTACCGACAACACAGATAACATTCTTTTATTTTAGTATTTTTCCATACAATTTGTTGATAGAAATTATCCATTAAGGTGTAAAGCGATAAATACGTAACGCTCATTTTTTCTTGTCACGGATTAAATGATATACACGTCCTCTAAAAAATGATGAATTAATGTATACATAGCCACTAAGTCGTCTTAGCGAGCAGTTCATTCTCACGCTTAATAATTCTAAATTCACCATTTGATTTCTCGGAGTTACAATTTCAATCGACAAAACGACATTACGTACAAGAAAATTAATAATTTTTGGCCACTAATTCATAGCTCGATATAATTGAAGTTTATTAAATTTAAGAGTTAAATGAAAATTGAAAATCAGAAATGTAAAGTGGCGAATTAAGCAACGTATAAAAAAAAAGGCGTGGAAAAAATTGGACGCTGGGGCAACTGGGCCGGGACCAGCCTTTTTTTCATATATGACTTAATTAACCACTTTACATTTCTGATTTTTAATTTCATTACATTTTTAATATTATAAGCCTTAATTATTTCGAGCTACGCACTAGTGGCCAAAAATTATTAACTTTCTCACACACAATGTCATTCTCTTGATTGAAATTCTAACTCCGAGGAATAGGATGAAGAATTTAGAATTATTAAATATAAGGATTAACTACTGGATAAAATAACCAAAATTCGTGATGTGTCTTATTATCAATTGATATTCAGTAGAATTAAAATTTTGATCTTTTGTGTAGTAATTCAGATCTGTATACAATACCTCACCATAGTCCCTAAACATAATTCTTTCATCTTATTCGTTATACATTATTTTTTACCTTATTTTTTACCTTATTTTCTCGGTGTAGACATTCCAGCATCTCCTTTGCACATCACCATAATACCTAAGGGAGTAAAGTAAAGGCCACTTTCGTCCGGTCAAAACCCAGTCAGCCGTCGGCATCCGATAAACCCTAGAAAAATCGATCCGGTCGTTGGTTCCCCTTCCCGTTTGGCCTCGAAAATTGTAGGGCCGAAAGCGGCTCCACGGCGTGGTTCAATTTTTTTACGACTCCCGATCGAAAAATGCTTTTGGCGCTTGTACAGGCAGGCAGGCACAAAAGTGCGAGGCGTAACCGGAATCCGGCTCGGATCCAGCTATAAAGTACCTGGCGCCTCGGTAATTCGAACTTTCATAACAATCGGCAAAGCGCACAGAGTAGGATTTTATGGCCAGCGTGGGTCTTCCGCTGTATTTACGCCTGGAAATCTGCCGTGGAAAAAGGGCCAGTAGCCCCTCCCCCACCTTGAATGATCTACGCCCCTTTTTACTGCGCCATAAAACAAAATCCGCGGGGTAGCGCCGACATTATGTCCCTCGTATCCCCGATTTTTCGAACCTCGATGCCCGTCGATCCGATCGATCGATTGTTCGAAGGAAATCCCTTCCTCGAAAACTTCCCTCGAGAACTCGCTGGAAGGGCCTTTATCTTCATTTCTGGCGCAAACAGAAGTTTCCCGTTCTCCGGTGGGAAGTTTTCCAAGAAGGTTTGGGAAGGAGCGTGGAAGAGGGGAGAAAGGTGGAGGTCGATATACAATCGCTCTCTGACCTTTGACGACCGCTTTCCTTTAGTCCAAATTATTCTTATCGGTGTGCAGTGTCACGAATTATCGTTGTTGTCGATTTTCATATATCGTTTCTCTGGTAGAGGAATTTGGAGTTTTGGGTCACACGTGTCTAGGAGACATTCCCCTGGGATGAGGCTAATCTACTAATGGTTTTGGGCGAATTTTGGAGCTAGAGCAAATGTGTCAACGAAACCTTCTTTCACAATAAAGATTTTGATTTATTTCCCTAACTCAAGATGAAATCGTTTAAATTCCAGTTACGAAGTTTTGCGAAGTTTTCGTCTAATGCGACTATTTATCAAACTGACTCAATCTTTCTCGTTTCTCTGATCCGCACACGAGTGCGCCTCAAATTGTCCAGAAATCTTATGATCGTATGACTCGATTGAGAAAAACGCGATTGAGAGCGTTACACCTATGATTGAATATTACTGGTTAAGTTTCTAAGCTCAGGAAGATCGAGAATGCTCACGAACCACGTCGCTTCAAACTTTTAACTACGCATGAGAAAATACACTGAATAGTAAGTCGTAATGGCGAACGTGCCCAAATGTATCGATATCAAAAACAATAAAAATTCCTATGGTGTTCGTGCCCTTATAGGACTGTTTATTGGGGGTTGGAGAGTTCTGGATATTAACACTTTAATGGCCGCTCACACAACATGTGTGTGACGCTACCGCGGAAGGTTGTTGGCCAGTGCCACACTCTCTGTGTGATAATTCAAGAATGTAAACAAGTGTGGATGTTGCTATTGGCTTCGTATTTCATCGTTACGCCTTTGATTTTAAGTAATTATCGTTTTATTGCCTATTTTTAATTTTATATTTCACACTACAGTGGTGTACCACGTAAATTATGAAGGAAGTCGGCGGAATTAATTCCTCTAAAATATCGCCAGCCCCTGGCGACGTTTGACTGCGTAGATGTGCGGCCATTAAAGCGTTAATGATGAATAGAAATCTTCGAAGGTTCTAGGAACCTCTTCCCTTTTCCCGTTACGGTTGAAGTAATATTGGGGCCACCGAACTACAAATGTTTAATGCCGATAAATTATATCTTCGTTTTACTCCTTCATTTTGTATTTCTTATTGGCGTGGGAATAGTGCTCATCGCAGTATATCGGCTGAATTTTCGACAAACATGGTGCTGTGCGCGTGGAGCATTTTTAGAAAAGTCAAAAGTATTGAGAAAAATGGTACGGGACAAACCAGGTAAAATTGCGATGCGCGGCCAGTGTTTTGCATGAGATGACCACTGTTGGTGTTTAAAGGAGTTTAGGAAACTTGCGCTTGTGATACTGTAGACGCCTAAAGGCGCTTAAAGATATTACCCTGTACTCTAGACGCCTATAGGTGCTTAACCTAGTTCGATTCACTGACACGAGATATATTGCGAAAAAGCTTAATTCTGTCATAATGACTCCTACCTTGTCTGTTGCTTGGTTATGGTTAATGCATGAAGTAATTCGCGGTCTTAGTGAGAACTAACTTCCGGTGTGATGGATCAGGTGAATGACAACATGTGGTCTTCGTACAAAGTTTCGATTCGGTTTTGACACGGTAGATATATTTAAATTATATTAAATTACAGAACTATGGAAATAATGTAGATTAGTTACAGAGATAATAACAATATTATGTATAGACGTAGAAATATGAAGTGAGAATTGCGTAGTCATTGAAATTTTGAAAGCCATTAGTGTAGAGTATTATACTACGGTATAAATAAAGTCAATGGTTACAGTAAGGATGTTAGAGACTTTAAAATAGTAAGGTGACAAGTGTATTAAAGTCGAGTAATTGGTTTGAAAATGTGATTATAGAGAATCGATAATGTGTATGTTGAAATTTCAGAGATTACTAGGTTTCAAATGAGTGTGGTGTGAAAGTTATTGGCAGAAAGATATTAGAAAAGAGGGGGCCGTGATGAAGAATTTTTTACCTCAAAGCGTAATGTACAGAGTATACTTATGAATTTGAATAAGCTTGTTAAGTATTACTAACGCAAGCGCCTGAATCTCGCTGGCGTCGCGTTGTTTGCAGGCGTTACTCGAAGTTTTTGCGATTTTATCGCATGTAAAATCGTCGTAAGGAAAGCCAACAACTATCATTCGGTTAAATTTTTGGACGACGTTGCTAAGGTTAAAGTACAATCGGTAAATTTATTGCAAGCAATAACAGTAACGAAGGCTCTGGTGGCGATCGAGCAAACGTTTAGAATGGTGCAATTTAACCGGTTATTTTAACGTGACACCTGGAGTTACTACTCGCTAAGATCACCAAATATTGCATACAAAAATGCTTAACGTTAATGTCAAATTTTTAGTGTGCACACTAACAATTCAATGTAGAATACAAGGAACGTAGTAGAATTCAGTGTTTTGATCATTTGAATATACTTTCCCAGAAATGCACGTCTGACGAGAAACATCATCGTTCTTGGTGTACATCGCGAATGAATTCCTACCGTGTGCTACTTCTAATGCGTCTCAAAGTCTGTCGTAGTCAAAGGGTTAATGTCAAAGTTGCGCAGCCACAGTCTCGGCTACCGAAGTGTGTTAATCTGAAATCCTCTGCAGAGTGCGAAGAATATTATATGGGAACACATCGAATAATAAACGTACTATATACTTGAATGAATTTTGCGCATTTTTATCTGATATTGAATTCATGGATTTAATACAATTTTCTTGGAACATGGAATTAAAAGAGATGAAACGTATCTGATCGCGGAAGAACATGTCATTTCTAAAAAGTAAGATGAATTTGATTGGTGTATCGTACATTATATTTCATGTACACGGAGAAAGGGTGAAATACTCACTAGAAGGGTTCATTGAAAAAAAATGAATGTGTTTATTGTTCCAAATAATTGGTTAATTTTTCACGATTCATGGTTTAATGCCCTTTCGTTATTCTTTGCCACAGTCAATAAACATCACGCAGCTAAGTTATGGTGTCCCAGCAGCGTATAGGAATTCTGTATGGTGTCAGTTATACATTACTTACAACCAATAATACTTTATTCGAGTCCCGGTCCAGTTACCCCAGTGTCCAATCTTTTCCATGTCTTTTTCAAAGATGTGTTTCAACCCATCATTTTATATATATGATTCTCAATTTTATTTAATTCTTTAAATTGTATAACCTTAATTATGTAAGCCACGCATTAGTACCTAAAGGATTTCTTATACCCGATGTTGTTTTGAAATTCTTATCTCAATAAAATCAGATGGAGAATTAAAAATATTATTAAGAAATGTGAGAATTAACTAATAGTTAATAACCAATATAATTCACGCGAGTTCTCTTAATAATATATTGTCTTGGGATTAATCCATGTCCAATATAAGAAACAATTATGGCTTTTAAAAATTTATATTTTGGTAGTAGTTTGCGTAATCTTACAAAAAATACCGTTTGAAAAGTTGTCAAAATAGTAGGGCAAAGAAGAAATATTTCGCCATATAACGGTGAGAGGGTCATGTACTGTAGACCAAACGAATCATTGTTTATCTGTTAGCAACCTCCGCAGGTCTTTGATTTTTTACATTCGTCACAAAGCTTGAAACAGAACAATCATCGGGGTCGTGAGAAAACTCGATTTATCTTCGAGGACGCGGGAGCGTAAAATCGAAATTACGTTCGAAAAGGTACCTCGACAGATTCTTTTAGATTCTTCGGTGAATTTTCTAGGAGCTGATGACGGTGGTGTTATATATCGTACTGCATACAGTGTGTTCTAGAATATCCTGTTTGATTTTACTTTCTATTGATTCCGAATTCTGTCCTGTAATTTTTTTTCATTATACGAATGTCTTATCATTCAATTTCTTCCAAATAACGTTTAGAAAAAGAATTCGGTATTCTTTGCAAGATATTGCAATTTAATCTAATTTAATATATGTACTACTTCTTATTATTTCAAGCACATCACTGGTATTGTACAAGATACGAGAACACTGTGTTTTGTGATGGCTGAAATGTGAAGTGAATGAAACAATCATTGACAACACATGTGTCCAGATGCAAAGAGGTTATTTAGAAACTTTTTTCTTGTGGAACTGAGATAACGGAGTTTATTAAAAAATTCACTTATTATAGTTCGAGTAAAGCATCAAACAAGACGTACGTTTCTATCAATTATTTTTTATTGTTCAGACTTGCTCAAGTCAGTCCCAAAATATTTCCCCTCCTACTTTAGGCCACCCTGTATGTACACACAGCGTCGTCAGCGGGCGTACATAAGACTCCGTCGAGAAACGATTTCCTTGCTCCACTTGGCCTGCAGTAAGAATCATAATTTACGTACGATTTATTTTCTCTCGTTGCTTTCTACGCTCTTTCTCTGTCCCCCGGCTTTCACCGTGTCCTTAATGTCTCGCGAGAAATCGGCCCTACGCCTTAGGAATATCCCGGGATGAGGATAAAAGGAAGGGAACGTTTAACGACCATTTTTTCTCGGTCCATTAAATACACTGTTCGTGACTCCTTGCCGTATATACGGTCTTCGGTGAAGGCTTTTAAGGGCCGGTTTACAGCGACGAAGAAGCGATCGAGGAGTAACTCTGACATCGACGCGTCGAACTTCGTGCCGGACGAGACATTGTTGAGCAGTTACGGATGGTGGAAATGCGCAAAGTTATCCTTAACCCTTAAAAAGTGTATACAGGCTTTTCAACTTAAATTCACTCTTTTGCAAGTGAAGTACTTTTGCGTATATATTATATTTCATACGATTACATAATTGCGTATGGAGATAAAGATATGTATAAAAATCGCGTGCGGATAATTCAGTAATTCAATAATAATAATAATTCAAAGAGAACCGTTTGCAGACTATGTTATATGTACTATATACATATGTATGTATGTCCTGTACGCCCAACAATGAATTTTTTTGTTTACGTTATTTGGAATTCTCGTTACAAAACAAAAAATTAAGGATTGCTTTTTAGCTATTATAAAGATTGCAACGAATAGGTGAGAAGAAAATTGTAATAACATAGATAGATAAAGCCCGCGATGCTTGAACAAAAACCAAAGATAAGTGGAAAAGTAATCAAAAATCGAGCCGCCAGGAAACTTGTTAAAAAGGTTAAAAGCGCGGTGCTCTTTTCAGACAAAATAATGTCATATGAATTCAAAAGTATTCGTCGCTTTTCTCAGTAAACGAATTTATCGTGTATTTTTAGAATAAGAGCTTCTATTTATTACAAAAAAAACTGTTAGGTTATATATCAAAAATAGGTTGCTAAGTAACATGCAATAGGTAGAAGTTTTACTCACTTATCTTATATGTGACCTGTTAAATTTATTACACTATTTAAGAACGTCCTCTGCATTTGCTACTAGCTTAAAAACCATCACACGTAGTTGTCGAAACATCGCATTTATCGTAACGATAAAGAACTCTTATTCCTAGATACACAATAAATTGGTACTAATGTCATATGAAGTCGACTGATGTTTTTTCGATATTTTTCGAAGATCTCGAATGACAGAATAAATCACTTTATATTCGATCATCGTCCAATCGCACAAACCTGTACTATATATTTTATACAGAAAATTATATGAGAGAAAAACCTGAACTAATGAATATATGTATCGTTATAACAGAGAAATTTGTCCAGTTAGTTTATTCATAAGAATAAACTAATCGTAATACTGTTAGTTTATTCGTAAAAAATTAAAAAAGGCCCATTAGAAAAATGTTCAACATCAATCAGCTGTTATACAAGTGGTATATTCATTCGCGACTCAAGATACTTGAACGATAAAGGATCAGGCTAACGATGCCGCAGAATGATGCAGTGCGTCGCGACGTTAATTAAAACTGGCTGGAATTACCATCGAGATAATTTTCTTCTCCGATATCGAGCACCGACGATGTAACGCTGGAAACGATATTTACCGCACTTCCGTCGGCGTGGCGCTCTGTACGTCCTATCGGAAGATGAATTGTACCGCATCGAGGTAGATTGGTATTCGATCGAATTTAACTTTCCTCTCTCGCAAAACTTTATGTATTCCTCGTATTATGTACGTACACGCTCACGATCCTATACTGTGGCGTACAATTACGGCACAGTTTCATTTTATGCGGGGATTTGATACCTCGAGTGCTTGCACGATTCGAGAACCCGATTTCTCATAGGAATCAAGGTAGTGCGGCCGAGAGTCTATTCTCGAAAAACTCGGGCAATACGAACTTCAATGTGCAACGTAACATTCGGTTGAATTACTGGATTATTTTTTTCTCGTTCGATTTTCGTCACTGATCGCTACGGTCATTTGGTCTGGAAATTGTTCTTGCATTTCGAATCAGCGAAGCTGTTGTACACACGTCGTCTGAGAAATTATGCAGAGATGGTGGGTGAAAATCGAGCCACTGATTTTCTGCGTGAATGGCTGAACCTGGGTTAACTTGGTCAGCGTAGCTCCTATTTATTTGATCATTATCGTGCCTTTGATTAGTATGTTCTTATTAACATTATGCATTGTCAGGAAGTTTCGGACAAAAACAAAATACGTAAAAGTCCGTGTGCCCGGGAGTATCGGTGTAAATTTCCTTTATCCAAGGTGTTTATATTCAGGGTGACGTATCGGCGGCGATCTTGCTTATCCGATTTCCATCGCCTTTACTTTCGCAGCGGCCCTGTTTCTCAGGATGGGTAAACTTCAGCTTTGATCGCTTTCACGTTTACAAAACTCCCTCCACCGGCATAAAAGTTACGCGAAACTGGGCAACCAACGTCGTACTTTCTTACGAAGTTTAAATTGCATAACTCGTTTCTTATTCCTGCCACGATTCGAGCTTTTCCATTTCCCCGGGAAAGTCCTCCCCTGCCTTCGCCAGTAATTTACCTCCCCCCGGTTCGTCGTGAAACCCAAGTAATGTATAAATAGATGCTACGATAAGCCCCGTCTAGGGTCATTCGCGTTACTTTTGAAAAACTCAATTTCATCAAGTGTGCAAATTAATTCGATGTCCCTGTTGTCGAATTAATTGTAATTCCGTTTGAATTCTGCACTGTGGGCGTTAGGAGAAATTTGGGCGTAAAGAAAAATAAAAGAAAACATACTCTATTTTATCTCGTGCACGTAGTTTTTTCAAGAATATTCAGGATGAGAAATTACAAAGTAAATAAAAATTACAATAAATAAAAAAGTATAAGACAAAATCCTTTTTAGAACGAATACGGATATTATGCTCAATGCGTATTACTTATGTTATTGTTCGTGGCAGATCAAAATATTTATTTATTATAATTCTCTTTTAGAAAGTTTTACAAATGAGTTCAGTTCAAGATTAATAAAATTGTAGAAGTACCTCAAAGTACAATTGGATTATTATGTTTTGTCACTATACAACACGAATTTAGCAGAAAGCTTTATTAGATACGCGTGTGTGTACGATGTGTCATTTAATTCATAAAGGAAAGAACAAAAAAAAATGATACAACAGTGGGCGAGTGTAAGAGTGTATATTAAGAAATTAGCGAAGACTCATTAAGGTAAAGCATTATATACAAATGCAATTTTTTCCTAACATTTTAATATTTTTATGATTAAAGTCAAAACTATCGAATCGTCTTTTCACGCTTAAATCATGGAAATGCCATGTACACTCGCAGATATATATTTTACTCACCACGTACAGATGTAAATGACGTACACCCATCCGATATTTGCTGGTCACACGCGTGCATGGCAGGGGTTAATTACAATCAGCGATTAACGAAATACTGGATAATCAGGGATTTACGCCACTGGCCGTGCTACATGCAATGTAATCGTTCGGATCGTGCCACATTTTATGTGACTTCGAATTTGATTTAATGGCGAGCGTTGCAAAATCAATTAACAGTTTTCTCTGGTATTAGATATATTCTATTTGACATAGCGCATAGACGTTTAAGTGTATTTCAATTAACTAAATAAAGAGTAAACCAGGTTGAAATACATATTGTAATGGATAGACTTATGCGATCGATCCTTCGCTCGTTATTAACCTGTTAACCGGGGAATTAACTTTTATTCACCTCGTTTCATAATGGGGACATTTTTCCTCGCAGTGATAAGTAATATCATCACACCTCAAGCAATAAAAGTGAATCGCTTTTAACTTATTAATTTTATGTATTCCGATAAAATATTATATGATATTTAATACGCAAATAAAATATTTTTAATGTACTAAGAATTAATTTGACGAATTTAAATAATTATTTCGCAGTATCATATTTCTTGAAGCAATGCGGCATACACAAAACAATACTGTAGTCGGGACACCAGAATCTCGATTATATCCTAAAACTTTTTGAATAACACAATTTGCATCTCCTGGTTACGTTTATTCTTGAAGAGTCGGATGGTGTGAAGTCCGCGAGATATTTCTCAATAAGTCCAAATGGTTTTGGTGTCGAAGAAGGACGTCTTGTTTTAGTAGATTACGACTGCGGTCAATCTCCACATTTTTCAACACCATTGTCGACAATTTCGATAACAAAATGGAGTTTATCGAGATGACCACCGACTTTGTTGTATAATACAGCCCTGAATTTATTTCTCAAATAGTCCTTAATTGAATCAATCTTGTATGTTTTTTGTTACGCACTGTTGGATCGAAATCATTCTTTTAATAATAGTGCAAAAATTCACTAACAGTTGGAATCTTTTTTCTGACTTAGCTTTATAAGAAAACGGAGTCTCCAGCTTTTTTACTTTATGAGATATGGTCGATAAGAAAGTTTTTTTTTATTATTCCTTGCAAAATTAGTAAGAAAACAATTACCTTTATCTCTTTATTATCAGTATTAACCCACGCAAGATATCCTGAACGCGGCTTCAAGGCAGGATTTTTCATGACGAAAAATGTTGTCAAGCGCATTGACGTAATCTTCCGGATATGACGAAATATTTCGTTATACCCAGTTAACAGGTTAAGGAAGCGGACCGCCATGTCGCTGGTTATATATAATATTTAACCATTATACAATAGCCTGAAAGGGACCACGCATAGTGGTCGAAACGTCGCTATTATACATCGTTTACGAGCTCGTAGACCGAATAAAGAACACATTGAAAGGTTAAGGAAGTGCTATGGAAAAGACAATCGTTGCGAAGTGTCGCGGGGCGTCAGCGAGAAAGCACGGAATGATTGTGGAGGCACGGTTTCTTAAAATATAATATCGCAATTGTGCGCGCCCACGTTATAACAAACACATATTATATACACTAGAGCGAGTCATATAAAACGTTATATGTTTAAGTTTAATTCTAAGACATAGACAGAAAGTAATGAGCAGTACATACTCCGGCCATTACCTGTTACAGGAAGGGTAGTTGGAAAACTGTTGCAAAGCTCGTTGCGGTTTTAACCCCTACTTTGGCATTCACGAGCTCACGATAAAGGGGTTCCTTTTTACGCGTACACGTTTATCCAAGAGCGTCGCTATTCGCATTTCCGCGAAAGCTTGTAAAATTTAGCGTGAAAAAAACTTGCCTTGGTAAGCATCGTAAAATAGGATTTCGCCGGGAAATGTAATTAAAGTGAAACAATTTAGGAACGAGGGCGATAAGAATTAGGTAGCACGGTACTCACCGAGGCATAGAACTACCAGTCGTACTTGCGTTCCTTGAACTTTGTTGCAGAATAGTTCGGTTCAGTAAAACGCAAGGCTGATGATCCTTTTGGAGAGAAACCTTTGAGTGTTTCTATACAAAATTTACACCGCGACAGCTACCCCAGTGTCCGATTTTTTTTCTAAGCCTTTTCTAATATTACCGCTTTATTCACCACCTTTAATTCACTAATTTTCATATTAAATTTCAATTTAATTTATTATTCATTTTATTTATTTAATTTAA
Source organism: Ampulex compressa (assembly GCA_038496175.1). Taxonomy (NCBI): domain Eukaryota; kingdom Metazoa; phylum Arthropoda; class Insecta; order Hymenoptera; family Ampulicidae; genus Ampulex; species Ampulex compressa. Next base: position 21,602 of record JBCFXI010000399.1, on the reverse strand, counting down.
TATTCATCCTTTAATTTTTGAGTCACTGATTAGTGGCCAAAATTATTGCTTCAACACGACAACTACTCCAATAAGACCAGATGAAGAATCAAAAAATTATACGTGTGTGAATAGGCCATTCCATAAGACCACAACTAATGAATACAATGAATGTCTCGTTAGATATTTCTGACCAAAAAGAGGTTTCCACCGACCATTTGCTAATCAACGTAACTTAACGCTCAAAAGTGAGATTGATCTACGTGACTCATACTGTATAGAAATCGAACGAAAAAGTAGATCTATGCAATTCACCCGTGGCACAAATTTGATGGATTCTATTCACCGTTGTCTCGTAAAGCCTTGGTATTAATTCCGTTTGTGCATAATCGAGCTTTCGTGAAAAGCGATTCTTACGCCGAATCAGAAATTATTCAGCATTGCATCGATTAATTAGCAGCCGATCACCACAGCAGGATCTTTCGAGTTCCGTGATTTTGCTAGATACAGCTCATCTCTTGGTATCTAGTATCGAAATCAATTTTGTCCGTGGTAGATTAATTGCCAACGGAGCGTGTCGCCCCTGCATCGCCGACAGGGAGATTGCCTTGTAGACGCGGAATATTGATACGTCGACCGATGTACCCAAGAGGATTACTTAGAATTATGGAGAGCATGCCTGGACAAACGATGAATCCATGTCGAATTAAACTTTTACCGTTTGATTTAATTTGCAATCAAGTATATTTTAATGAAAACAATCACGGTAAAGATTGACACATTGTTAGACGGGTTTGTCCAAATACATCGGCTGGAAGCCAAAATATCTACGTAATTATTATATCTCCAACCAATTGTTCTTCGTGGGATATAACAGGTTTCCTTTTAAAAGAAAATAGGATATCAAAATAATGACAAAATTCGTGGAAGAAAAGTGTTCACCTTAAATTTTACGCATAAAGTCGCACGTGAGAGCAATTTTATAATAATTTGTATTATATGATTTTTTACACGTTGGCAGTACATTCAAGCGCAAGTTAAAAACTACATCATAAGACCAGTTAACACGTCTACAAATTGTGGCTAAGTATTCTTGTTGTCCGCTTTACTGAATATATTGTTTGCCAAAAACTTTAAATTAACGCCTAAATCAAGAACGCAAATTTAACGGTCAACTCAAGCGTAGTCGCAATACCGAATTAAAATAGGCCAGGCTTTGGTAATTGGCCCATCATTTTCGGGCCCAACCAGTGGAATAGGCTTGACCTGCTTTCCAACGTCCTAAAATTCTCTCCCGGCTGTGCTTTTACCCGCTTATTATAATATTACCCGGAAATTGACCTTAATGTGCACGGTATCGTGGTCTAAAAACACGATACTCCTGGACGATGTCCTAGTAATGCTAGGATGCACGGCTACACGCAAAACCCACCCTCCTACCTCCCTAAAACCTTCCAGAAGCGTGCATTAACAGAGACGAGCAAATGAAACACCGGAATGCTCGTAATATTATACCACCTGTATTCTTTACTCCCCATACATGACTTCATACTAGAATGTAAGCTCGTCGTAAGTACAGAGCGACTTAGAAAGGAAGGCATTTCGTGCTTTCTATGACTTTTGACGCTGCCCTGCATTAGGATTCTTATAGAAAGTGAGGGAATCCTGAAAGTTTCTTTATTTAATATGAAGAAATGTTCTATATATATTAGAAGAGCTGCTGGTGAAAATCTATTTTAAACCTTTCATCTTTGTCGCCAAGCTTAAAACAATTATCGTAATCAAGATGTCGCGGCAAATAAATATTCCAAATCAATTTTTTATTACCCGTTGGACTCAATTCGGTCAGCGGAAGAATATTTGAACCAATATTTTATTGTTTTGCGTACTTAAATGATTTTTAACGAGAATTTTCAGCATATGGTCCTTCTTTAAATTTTTTCGCTCTTATGCATCGTACGCTAATAATTATACACCGATGACTTTATAACTCTCATGTTTTGCGTAGATCGGAAACCAATTAAATTCGTAGGCGCAAGTTTAAATTGCGAGGCGTAATAATTACCCGTATTCCAATAACCAGTTAAATTAGTCATTGTGCGCTACGGCACGAAATACCCGTGCGTGTCTAATTCGTTAAACATAGCCAAGAAATTAAAACCTTTCAGAATAATTAATATGTTCGCGCCCTCGAGGCATAAACAATTCTCTTACCCAGCGTCACCTTATCTCAAAACGATTAAGATATCTCGAACCAGAAAGATCGGAAAAAAGATCGAATGCCATATTTTCACGCAAAAGCAGCAGCTTTCTGAAGCTTTATAAATTCTTGGTAAAACTAACGAGCGTGAAGGATTCCTTGCGTTTAGACATTGTTTCATCGCATAACCGACGTGAGACGACGTTTTTTGGCGGAAAAAAAGTTGGTTCGTTAACGACCACGGACGTCCGGCCGTACCACTGATTTTCCTTCTGGCGGGAGCTCAGCATCGTTCACGGTTTTGTACATCCCAGCTCGAACTGACCGGTCAGAGGAATAGAGAGGCCAACCTGGAGAGGGCAAAAGTCAGCGAAAATTCATTCGGCCGATTTTCGATTCATCTCGGGCGCGCCCCAATCTCATGAGAGCTCCTACGCCGCGGTTCAACGAGGAAGCGCACGTTCGCCGCGATTAACCCCTCTTCAACCCGGGGATTATGAATGAACCATGAAAATCCTCCTTGGAGCGCGCCCGGTAATTGCTTCTGGATCGATCAGCCCCGCCTTCTTACTAATGAGAAAACGTGGCCTAAGAGAAAATTCGAAAGTCCAGGAAATATCGCAGGTTTGCGAAAAGATTAAACCAACGTACTATCCTTTGCAATGACGACATTGTTGTCCTTCTCTGACGAGCAAAACCAAAGTTTTTTTTCGTAAGCGTGGGAAATAAACTGCTTGTAGCCTGAAAGAGAATTCTGAATTTTTTGAAGTATCGTAGAATTGAGAAAAGATTTAATCCGAGTACATTACGATTGCACACACATTGCTATTAAAAATATTATTCTTTTTTATACAATAGCAAGGTTTACATTGCTTCCTCGAGATTTCTAATAATGCTTTGACAAGATCGACTTGTATTATACTTGATAAGATTTGATGCTCGCAGAAATCTAGATTGTATGCGTACAAAGGAAGTGCAGTGCAAACAATAAGATATGTGTAAGCAGCACTTTTTTCATGAAAAGAAGACTCGAGTAAATTAAGTTAAACGCCATAATTTATGCGCATGAGGGTGCACCAAATCGCGGATCCTCGCAGAGTACTTTCTTTCTTCTATATACCAGATACCATAAGCATCCTCATCGTCGTAAAACAGATATACTAAATTGTTTGATAAGTTCGCGGAACGGGAATCAAAAAAAGGAATTTATAGTTGTAAAAAAGACTTAAAAGGTAAAAGCTTTTGATTAAGAAGTTTAAGACTTTGAACTAAAGCTTGAAGCTCAAGATTTTAAACTAAAAAGTTAAACCCTTTAACCCTTTGCACTCCGACTGTTTTTTTTACTTAAGAGCGCAGCAACTCCCTGACATTTTTGCGTTAGAGCATCTGGAAAATGAACTTCTGGTTTACTAAAAAAAAATATCTGTTATAAATTCATGTTATGATAAATTTATTTATTTAATTAATGTAGTTTGTGATGAAAGAAATACAATTTGATATTTACATTTTGTAATTCAACATAGCGTGATATTTGTGGAAACAATCTCCCATATGCATCCGTGGCTTATTTGGACATGTGTCACAATATTTGGTCGTTTCCCGTCTTCCGGGATTACCTTTCCGCTTAGAACACAAAAAATTCAATATCAATTTCATTTTCACTTTCGTCTTCACCAATCTCGAAACTTTCCCAATAATCTCCTTTTTCCATGTTTTCTCAAGGGCAAATCTATCTTATATAAAGGAAAATTCAAAATTCACTAAGAAATAATGCGCGGCAACTTTGAACACGGAATTTGCTAGTCATTAAACGCAAACTACACTGGTTTTTCTGAACTGCATCGAAAGCAACTGGCGCAATAGCGGCGCTCACGGAGTGCAAAGAGTTAGAAGTTAAAAAACGCTCCAAATGTTGCCGACAAAGTCTTATTTCAATGTTTTTGTTGCATGCGGCACCCATTGCGCACGCAGCTTTTTGAGACTCAAAACTTCATTTAAAATATTGCAAAGAAATATTGAAATTTTGGTCGAGTTTCTTATAAAACATGAAATACTAAAATGACGTCAAAGTTTCGGTCCTACTGTTGACGAATAGGCGGCGCTCCGCGAACTTATCGAACAACCTATGTACGTATAAAGGCAAACTAATACGCAACCTCCTTCTCTTCGCTTCAACCATAAACGCGCGTCGGTGCGTTGCAAAATTGACGAGGTAGAAACGTGAGCGAATTATCACTGGCGTATGATGGTGGCCCCGGAAACGAATTGCATTCGTGCCAGGCGGACACCCGTATGTAGTCCCTTTAAGGCAGTTTCAGGGACGACTATTCCTTTATTTATAAACGCACAGGGGTGGCGGCGGCTTTATTCCTCGGAAGTTTACCTCTGCGGCGCCGGAACTTCCCCGTCCGTGAATACGCTCACGGATGCATAGAATTTTTCATTGCACGCAGAAGAAAGCGTCCCATCTACGTTTCCGCATTTGCAAGTGATTGCAGTTTGCGCCGCGCATTACAATGTTCGCGGGCTTTGTTCGGATATTACGCAGATTTTCTGCCGACGCGGTAACGAACAATAAACTTTGGGGAATTCTCGGGGATTTGCAATTTGCTACGTTCTTTGCAATTTGCCCCGGAAATGAAACGCACGGCGTGGCAAAACCAAGCGTCAGTCGTGTCGGCCCTGCGTCCCAATTTTCCTCGCGACGCCACGTATGTTTTCATGTCAGCCAAGGCCGCGAAGGACGTCGTAAAAGCAATGGACAATTTACGATTCTCGAAGTTACCACTAACGTATAATTGTCTTTATAATCTACGGATAATTGGTTTTTACAATCTACGGATTTACGACGTGAGCCAATTGTCTACCGGACAACAGTAGTTTTTTCATTATCCGAAAATCAACTAAATTATCGATATTCGATTGATTAGATTGTAAGTGTAGTAAAATCCAAATATAATGAGATTCTTATAACAGTAATTTCCCTAGAATTTTAAGCTACAAACGTTTCGGCTCCTAGGAATAATGTATAGACAATAGATGAGAATTTTCTGAATCTAAATCAAACATCAGATAAATTGATATCCACATATTCCATTTGATAATAATGTTAACTATCGTTTTAACACTAAACCTCCTAGCCACTTTCTGGATATATATTTATGCATACCGCGTATATCCTTAACGAAGAAGAGTATTAGGAAGATATATGAATAGATTGATGAATAGATGAATAGATTGATGAACGATTCATACTCTACGGGGAGAATCATAAAAAATCTCAAAAAATGCCTTCTCACAAAGTACAGCCATTTTTCCTAGAAACGATCGACCAGGTCATTTTGACCACTTCGGCAGGTTTAGCGTTAATCAAAGATCGTTTTCAAACTTTTGGGTCGCTGTCTCGTATTTTTCACTTTGGAGATTCAAAAGAAAGTGAATAATAGATCTGCCGGAGAGTCTTGTAACGTAGATGCTAGTGAGAAAATAACAGAGGCTAGTGGGGGCGAGGAAAAGCTCGTTGTTTAACGAGTATCCAGGGTGAAACTGTGGGCGTAGAAACGCGCGAGCGATGCGTCAAAAGCTTGACACGGATGCGAGAGCAAAATCCAGATCCATAGCCCCGCGATATTCCGTTTTGGCGCCTGGAAAACTAGGTCGGTGATCCACGGTTGCGGTAGATTAACAGGATCGCGTTGGTAACGCTCGTCGTTTCCACGACATTAATAATAATTAATACCGGCAATTATTATGCCGGCATTAGCATGCCCCACGGAGATAAACCAGAAGCATTGCTACCGTATACGGAACACGAAACGACCGCTGGCGAATGCACGCACGTGTCCTACGCTGTAATTTCCATTTGATCCGTGATTCTCTGGCCGTGTTAAAAATACGGCGTGCCCTGAAAGAAATTTAAGTGTGTCAATAAGCCGCGAGGCGGACCTTCCTCAGGATACGACGACGTCAATTTCATTAAATCCTTGCAAATTCATCTTTCCACAAAGGAATCTCACGAACATATGATATAGCGTTCAGATTTTTCTAAACCGCAATATCCTCCACGAACCAGTGTATTTCTTATTACAATCAAAAACCAATATATTTACATAACCCTTCCCAGATGCTTAAATCTAAACTCAAAGTTAGTCGATCTTTACACCATCAAAAAGATATGACGTAAGGCACATGTTCTACGATCGTAATAAGCATCGCATGTCGAAGGTGCGGGAGAAGCCTATTCTCAACTCGCGCCTTTAATTAAACCCGGAGATTTACATAACTCTCATAATAAATCTCGGCGACTGCCAGGCGCTAAGTTATTCCGTTCCCCGCAGATTTATCGGTTTAAACCAGTGAGAATCGACCAATCTCCATAATATACAGAAAAATCTGGCGCGAGGAGAAAGTTTTTTGATCCTATGAGCAATGCACATCCGTGGATATAACCGGGGTCATTCGGAACACACAACCGTTAATTAAGCCCCGCGATTTGCATAATTTCCCGACGGCTGCGGGGGCGGTATGTTATTTCACGAGGCACACTTCCCCGATGCCTCGGAAGCTCCGGAAGCTTCGGAAACGATTTAGTGGTTACGCAAGGCCGCTGTAATCCCGGCGCGGCGGCGCGTTGCGTTGCGGGAGGGATGTGCGCCGCGGTCGGACGCCGAGACTCCTTAATTAATTAGCGTTAATTAACAAACGTGCCCGAGTGCCGCGCAGCACGGTTTCTCCCCGTATTCTCTGCTCAGAATACCCCAAGGCCGTCTTCCGGACACCTCTCCCGTACGTAGCTTCGCCGAAAGGGCGTGTTCCCCTCTTTTCGACCTGTCCAGGGGGATCTATGTGGAGAAAGGATAAAGGGAATTATGCCACTGTTGTGGATATATATATATCAGATTTTATACGCGAACGATTTCGCTGTAATCTTCAGTAATAATGTATTATATCGCTCCTCTTGTGTAATTAACCAAAATTTATTATTCTTCGGACTGAGAGTACTTCAAATCACATATTGTGACGTTTCGACCTCACGTGAGGTCCTCGTCAGGCTAAAACGATTGTTAGGTTTGAGGTAGGCGTATGTGATAACAGACCGTAATACTATATGACTATGGGAATCCGTAAATATTCCTACCTTGCGAATAAGCTATCGTTGGTGAGGGGGCGGAAGGTCTCGATTAGCTAACTACTATGTTACTATTTTTGCAATGTCCTGACGGTCCCGTTGAAGGAAAAAAACTTTGTTTGATCGGAGTGGTCATATGGTCAGGGGTTCCATGTAGGCACGATTCGACATATTCCATAAATGCGTTATTAATTTTTTAGACGGTACATACACCTTACTCACCTTATTGTTTCGTCCCTCTTATTATAATGTATGCTATGTGATACATCTTCCAAATCTTACTCCGTTTAGTGGTCTCCTCGATTTTTTTGGATTTGGGACAAAGGTGAGTACGTATGCTGTATCTATAATTAGATTTTCCGTCTACGCATTTGTTTTATCTACTAGGCAATTCGGATTGTGGTAGCCCACCTTGTTCCTCCTGTATTCCTTTAAGTTAAAACCAAATTCGTACGGTATAAAATTCATCGTATTGTATATATTAATTATCTGCACTAATGCAAGAGCAATGCGGTTGTTTCTACGGGGCCGTCAGGGCAAGGACGAGTCACTGTGGTCTTGCGTTTATAATATGAATACTAGGCCTTAAATTAGATGTAAGTTCAGCAGTGAAGAATTGTAAAGATTTTGCTGCAAGTACCTTGATCATTTTTCGTATAAAACGTATGCTGAATTAGCCCTTAGCGATCGAATGTCGCCATATGACGCACGAGTCTCAACGCGCTAAAGTGCATTCCTCGCCGAGCAATGGGAGAAAATACAGTTTTGCATACAGTCGATAAAGTTTGTTTTGTTAAACCTCACACTATCATTTCGGGACGGGTATTGCCCGTGCAATGTGAGAAGGAGGGCGCAATCCTGCGTATATGCGTGGTATTTTTTCTATCCAGGATTTAAGCCTTATAAAATATGACAAAGAAAAGAAGCGATGAAGAGCCAAACACCAATAGGAACTTGGAAGTTTCTAGTGGTGACAAAGAATTGTATGTGCTTAAAAAAGAAAATTGGGGAAATGTAGTAAATGAAGTTGAACGGATGAATTTGAAACCAGTTTTGCATTTGAAATTTAGAAGAATATTCAATAAAATTCGATAAAAGCGATATTAATTATCCACTTTTTCTCGCCCTAGCAATAAAGCAATTGATTTGTTAAAATTTCGCCGATCTACTGGTCATTGTTCTTGTTGTTTGTTGTTGTATCTTGGATTTCTGGCATCGACTTCTGTGGTGGTTATCGTGGACCTACTGTTTAACGTGGAATCCGAACCACAAACTTGCTCGTTAAAAACGCTTGTTCGTTAATCGTTAAAAATTCCTAGAACCGATGACGTGTCATATTTGCTGCGCTTCTGCCATTTTGTTAGGGTATGTAAATGATTAAGTGAATTTATTTTATTTTTCTTCTTTGTCCTCTTCCTTTCAAATTCGTGTACTCAGAGCCGTATAGGTTGCAACAGTGACCCGTAGTCCTTTTTCTTTTGTTTTTAAAGCGTTTGCGTAGGAAAAAGCGCATTATCGATTTAAATAATGGACACTATAATTAAATTATCAAGTTATGTAATTGTTACAAAATGTAAATGTAGGATTGGGACTCCTCCATAACAGAAAAAAGTGTTTGTGGGAAGATTTGATTGGATCGGTCTGGGTACGTCAATGGTTAGATCAGTCCCGGATACGTATCCTGGTTCAGTAACTCAAACGCCCGAATTTTTTCCGGTCTGTTTATATAAATTAACCTATTATTTACCATTGTCTCTTTCGTGGGATGCTTGTTTTTTTATTCATTTCTATCTAAGCAGTGGAACTTTTATTTTTGATTGTTATACCTAAATGTTGTACTGGCTGCTATAAAAGTTACAAACTCAAAATAAATATTTATTCTCTTATTAGCTTACTGTACGAAATTAATTAACTAGTGCATTTTTTAGGTTTGTACTTAGTTTTGACATATAATGAGTTAAATGCGGTGAATGCATGACAATCGGGAACAAAAATATTTGTGGAAAAAATATAATATATATAGAATTTATTTCAAAAACTGGTATATTGCATGTAAAAGTTTAAGGCCGATGCTTCCACTTCACGGTCAGACTCCTTACGTATTCCTCGCTCTTACATACACACACGCTCGCGCACATGCACATGCATACGAACATGCAGCGCTCGCTAGGTTACAAGCCATATCTTTCTAGGCATTTTGGTGCGGATGCCACGATGCAATTCGACACTTATCCTACATACATTTGTGGACTATTCATCAATTTATTAGATATTTCTCGAAAACGCGTGGCAATTAATTCTGTATATGTATATGCGAGATAATAACGTCTTCAATGTATTAAAAAAAAAATGCTGTGGTTGAACATTTTTGGGCAACAACGCGACATAACTTATAAGGGATGAGCCGTTCATCCCGGCCACCTGGAATATCCGAAGAACAAAATCCTTGAGAAAAAATATTTCAAATAAATAGTTGAATTACACTAGAATTATAGATGATCAATTTTGATAAAAATAATTAGACGAAATGAGGTTATTTCTCATCTATCTCATCCTAAAATAATTTAAATGTAAGTCGTCAAAGTATGCATGCTGTGTGCAGCAATCTCATTCGCTTTCGATTCACATTATGTGTTCAAGGTCAGTAATAAAACGATTTTCTTCGCAAAACCAACAATGCGTATTTTTTCCTTGAAAATTCAATATTGTAAGAAGTTGTGACCAGGACAAAAATTGTTTCAAACAAAAGTTATTTGTTTTATGTCATAGAATAAAAATCCGTAATGAAAAACAGGTTTCTATTTGAAAAAAAAAAAGTTGATCTTGAAAAGACCTTGAAAACATAATGCGAATCGAAAGCGAATCTGACTGCTGCATCGGCCTCTCGATGACTTAAAGTTTTTATTTGAAACATTTTTTTTCTCAGGGATTTAATTTTTCAGATATTCCAGGTAGTCGGTAGTAATGTACAGTAGTACATTTAGTTTCGTAAATATTTTACTTTGTATAGTCAAAGCTTACCAAAACGCACAAACGTTCTAAACCTTTTGATCGGAGTTGTGTACACGCGTTTAACTCGATGGCACGTTCCTATAAAATCGATAGGATGCCTTCGATCGGGTCGCTTCGTATGCTTCTCGTTCTTCTTTCGAGACGACGACAGCCGCTCGTCGTTTTCCTCGGCCTGTCGCTCTGGAAATTTGACAGGTGCCACGTCTTCGCGGCAATAAACCAACTACCCTGGAAACCGTCGCTTAAGATGGCCCGACGGATAAGCAGCACCGAGCCATAATAACTCTCCGAGAGCGGAAGATCTAGGAACGGATCTTCGCGCACTAAACCTGCCACCGAAAGATCTCTCCGAAGGTGTAACTTATACTAGAATTTCCGCGCATCTCTTAATTAATCTGCGTAGAGCGGTTCACCGTCGAGGAAGTTTTCGACCTTCTCAATTTTCTACGCTCCCTCTATACTTGTTTGCGAGCAAAGTGATTCGTATATTCCACAAATTTACACGTACTTTCGGAATACTCTGAATTTTGAGGAAGATCCAGGTTTTGATTTCCTGAGTTACTGGTTTTTTTATCCTTCTTTTTGTGGGCTAATGAATGAATACGTACTAAATGCCTGTACATAATGGCTTATTCTGAAATATTATGAAAGAGAAAGTAGTTTCGATTTTCCTGGCGTAAAATCTTTATGGTACACGGAGAAACGTAAATAAGTAACAAATTTTCACGCTCTCTTCGATTTTGAGGTAAAGCACGATTTCGTGTTTTTCGATATATTTAGCACCGGGCCTTACTTCGCCTCGTCGTTTAAAGCAAATTCGTGTCGTGATTTTACACGAAATCGTAAACAATTTGATTAATATTCAAGAGGTGTAAGATCGCGGATTAATGCCCCTCCAAAGGTGCTCGAACCCCGTCGCGGGAGACAATTTATGAAGGCTGCCGCCTAATACACTCGGCAGTTATCCAATTAAGCAGGAGGCTCGGTAAATCATACGCCACGTAAATTTACGATGTCGCATAAACAGTTATTCCCGTCTCAGTTGTCCGAAACTTTAATCGTGCATACTCGCCGTCATTATTTTGATACTCTACCCTCGAGTATGAATACGAAGACGAATCTTTTGATGCAAACAAAGCCGACAAACTTTTATGCTAGTCTTGTGGGATTTGTTGGTGATGGTGGTAAATGTTGTAAAAGGATTGGTGATAAAAGTGTGGATGTTTCTTTGCTATGGTTTAAGCTATTTTTTCTTAATGTAAATCGAATATCCTATGTAATCGTAGATTTGAATAATATTTAAAAAATGAAGCAACAACATAACAAGAATGGAAATATAGCGAAAAAATATTGATGTGCTGCAAAATGTCTTTTTTTGATAAGATTGTAAATATAAATTCTGTTGGTGGAGAAAGATAATGGGAAAAATTAATTTTCCTAGATGCTGCTTACATGCAATGTTGATAAGAAATGAGGTTGATGGTCGATGATAATTTCCATCGTTCTTTTGTCCGTTCTGAGTACAGATTTAACTTCTCAAGTTATCATTCAAATACCCTCTCGCTCGCTTTCTCAGTAATATTTAAGTTTTACTTTGTTATTAGTTGTGGGTACAATTTTATACGCACATATTATATTTTGTATCTAAAAAATGTATGAATCTAAACTAATGGAATCCAAATCATAAATCTAAAAGCTCGTATAAAGTCCAATAGCTCTTTTTTATCTACAAAGTTACTGCGGATTAACCATGCTGTTTGCGAAGGAAAAAAATATCAGAATACGCGAAAGATATTACCGCGAACCGGAAAACAAGCTTCTGGCATGAAAAACGATAGTGCTTAAGACGTGTGTGCTTGAAGTTCCATATCAACGACCGGAAGCGTTGCAATTAGTTTGATACCAAGTAAGAGGTAGCTGTTCCTTAGAACCAAGATCGGGAACGATTGCGAGTACATAGTAACGTGCGATAGTACATTATCCTTATCGTATTCAGCCGTTTTCTCAGAGCTCTCGACAACAGTCAAGGATGCGAATAACGTGAACTTTTCGTCGATACCTTCTGAGTGCTGCTGGCAATACGATACGTGCCACACACACCGAATTAAAGGATACGTATCGCAACCGTGTCACGTTATTTCAATACTGCATAATGTAGTATTACAATTCGTGTTTGTTAAGGTCGTTTACCTTTAATGTAAAGTACGAAAGAAACTTACGGGGGGTTACTCTTTATTTAAATAACGTTATAGATTTAAGATTCTTCGAGGTATGCTCGAGGATACATATAACAACAAGTTCTTTTTTGCTCTATTATCGAGCAAACGCAAATGAACCACGAAAATAATTCTTCGTTTATTACGTTTTGTTCATCCTACTGAGGACCTTTTCAGATATAAACAATGTAAAAGAACAAATAGTGCAAAACAATAATGAGGAAGTAGACATTGAAATAGATTAGGTAATAGACAGTGTAATTTACTTCTAAGAACTTCAAAATAAAGAAAAATAATACTACCGTGTGTCGAATAACGAGTGTGGGGATAATGATTCTCATCAATGAAAATAAAATGGTGCGTTGTGCTTAAAGTACAACCTAAAAATTATGGTACAATATAATGGACAAAACGTAATAAATAAAAGATCATTTGCGTCTTTTATCTGTGCTTGCTCGATCATAGACTGAAAAAAACTTATTGTTATCGATTTAAACTGGGAAAAGGAAAGCAAATTTAAAAATGAACACAATATTTATCTGCCTTTTATCTGCTCTGTCGTACAAGGTTACGGATAGAGTCAAGCTTGCGGATAGCGAGTACAGTTTGCATATGGAGCGTACGCATGTCATTGTCTGGAAGACATCGACAAAAAGCAGCAGGAGAACAATCAAATTGCCCGTTAACATTATCTCGCGAACAAAGATATTGTCCGATATACTCTACCAGGTTTCTTTACTTAATGTAGAACCAGTGGCCATCATTATCGTCGAAATGGAAATAGGATAATGAAGGTCCGTGTTCAAAAGGATAGTACTGACTTAACGAGGAACAATCACGATTTACTTAACTGCCCGTACAACGCCCTAAGCTTTGCTCTCCGTCTGTCACAACCTCGAAGGTCTAGCATTAAGGATGTAAAAAGAGGTCTGCCAGAATTTAAGATTAAAGGCGTGGATAAAATGTCGCTGGCATTATTCGGCGGTTAATCTCCAGAATATGAATCAGAAAAAACTTATGCTATTTGATAAATGCGCGAGTTTTTAGCTTTAATCTATTTTCTTCTGCTTTGATACTGGACAGTTATAAGAGATAACACGCGCGCTATATTGGCATTATTCCCGGGAACTGAAAAATAATACGGTTCTGAGCAACTTAAAATTTGAAATTACGCGGAGTTGACTTTTCGAACTTTCGAAAATCGTCAAAGTTTTATCGAATTTTCCTTTCGCCTCGGACATTTTTCAGAATCATAATATCTCGGATTGCTCGTGAATGGCACCGAGAAACAGCGATGAAGAGGAAGAAGGAGAGACGGGTTATCGAACGAGTAGGAGGGTTAGTTAATTAATCCCAATCACCGCGGGCGCGCCCTTAACGAGCACGATAACAAACGATAAGAGGGCTTGTAAATTATCCAGACTGGAAATTATCATTTTAGAATGTTGCCATGATCGAGTCGTAATAGTTTTCCTAAGTTTGCAGCACAACTGTAGAATTTCTCGATTGGGCAAGAAGGACGTAATCGGAGTGTAGCCAAAATTTGAACTGTTATAGCATAGTTGAATTTTGTTGTGGTCTTAGCAAGCAGTAGTGTATTCCAGATGTATGGGAAAGAAAGAACACTTCGAGTTCTGACAACGTTTTCGCTTCGATCCCCTCTATAAATTTAAAATTCCCTCTTCAGGGGTATTTTGAAACAAGCTATTGTTCAATAGATATGTAACAATAGATATACAGATTGAGATATAATTACGGGTGCAAAATATTGTTGCGACGCAACAATAAGCAGAGTCAAGCGAGGAACACAGAGATTTATTATCGGATTTTTTGTGGGGTGGAACGATACCAAAATGGCCTGCTCTATTCTTTATGCGTCGGGACTCTACTTAACTCCAGAGGTACTTTACATAATAGAACATCCGCTGCTCCCTGAAATTAGACGCGACTCTCCTTCATCGAAAACATATGTGTCCTCCTATTGTTTTGTGTTACGTTTGACTTTCTAAAACGGTCAACGAAGGATAATCTGGTAAACTCCAGGGCTGCGTTTTATTTAAAAATGCAACCAACCAATTACTGCAAAGAGGCCGTACAGAAACCTTCGAGAACCAATAGGAGGCACGTATTTACAAAAAATCTCTAAGACTCCGTCTGTGGAAACGTGCTTAAACCCCTCTTAAAATTCAAAGAATCTTAGAAATATTAGTCTCAACTCAGTAACACTTCACACTAGACACTCAGTAACACTTCACACTAGACACTCAGTAAAACACTTCGCTCTGGACAGCTGGTTATCACACAAGCACGAAGGAACGCAGTCTCCAAACAACCTCCGTCTTCGAGACTTAGACACAGCTTCAATCATAACACTAATCGAACAACGTAGCGAGATGACCAGCAGTTGGCTCTCAACGTATCACGACCATCGCGTACTTACAACATGGACTACACACAAACGTTCTTGAACATCCGATCCGTGAAACAAGATGTGGCAAACCCAATTGTTATACTAAAAAAAAGCCAGATTTCATTGACACTCCAAGTGATGGTTCGCGCAATTAATTTCGTGGCGAAGAGCGTACGTGTTCACTAGGTATGAATGAGGAACACGAGAGCCTAGGCCAGCAGCACGGAGCCGAACTTCGTCGAGCGTCAATCTTCTCATAGCCATCCTTCGACTCGGAAAGCAGTCCGAATTTCCACCAGATTCGCGATGCTTGCGAGACTCAAGATAGGAACAATATGGCTTAGTAATATCATATGAGTTGGACATAATAGTTTACATACGTACCTTGGAACTGACTGAGTCATAATATTGTAAGGCACTCAGATATGGGTTGTAGCAAGTTCCTTTTTAAATGTATTCATGCTGACCTATTTTAAACTTTAGGTATGTTTGCAAGGATATTTGATGATGTAACTGTGAGAGACTAAGGAGCTACAGAGATTTGAGAATGTATAAAGAAGAGGGGAAGAAAGGAAGGTAGAAAAAACGTACATTGACATACTTATTTGGCAATTAAAATTGATAAAACATATAATGAGTAAATATGTGATAAGTATTACAAGTAGGCGTAGTATGTAATTATTACACATTAAGTGACTTAATGTCTACAAATGACCCATTATGTAATATTAAGTATTGGGTGTTTGTTGAAATATCACCAATTTCTGTCTTTGTTGTCACAGGGTTATAATGTGACTGCTAATAGGTCATTTTCGAAATCCTTTACCCGAGTCAGATATAATATGACGTAAGAGGGAAACGGTACATACCTGTGTAAAATAGAAAAACGAGAAGGATTGTAAAAAAGGTGGGAAATTGAAATTTGGAGAGCTGGATAGCATTGCATAATATTCTTTTGAACAAAAGCTAAAACAATAAACGGCGACTGTCAAAATTGTTCAAATAATATGACATTTTTGACGCATTTCATTTTTCCGAAAAATAAAAATACTTTTGAGGTATGAGCATTTTTATTTTACTTTGAGGTTTGAGTATTTTTACTATAATATAATTATTTTTAGCAAGGACCTATTTTGTTTCAAGAATAATCTGAAGTATCAAAATTGATACCTGCTTTTTTTCGAAATAGATATACAAAATATGTATTGTGATTTTTAAAATTATTTTTCCCGTTATCTGGCTACTGCAATAAATGCATTGATATTTTTTAAAATATAATTTGGAAAATCAGGCTTCCAAGAGTTAACAAGCAGTTTGAGGAAGAAACATTGGAACTATCGTCGTTATTGCTGTCTTAAGTGCTGGCTCATCTGTACGCGTCTTCAGTGCTCGATACTCGGCAGTCGAGTTGGGGCTCAGCGTAACTGTATTGTAGCTGTAGCTCCTTCCTTGTTTAAGTATGCAGGAACGATCGAATACACTGAGTATGCGGAATATTAGGGCGGTGCCAGGAGCACGATTTCCTCCGTATAATACTGTTATGGCCATAAACGCGATATCTGCCCTGCACGAAAATTCGCATAAACGTTTTCGATGAGGTTAACCGATAAAGGAGAATTGCTCGAAATGTCTTCACAGTCGCGGATGGGGGAAAACGTCATTAGTTTTTTGTCTTAAAGAGAAGAGAGATTCGTTGTAGCGAATAAACTCTTATTAACCTCTAAAATTTTCCATACTGTACAATATTTTGTTATTAAAATAGATAATAGCACCAACTGCTTTCGAATTTTTGTAGGCTACTAAGGATTATTACAATATATAATTAAATTTATCATCTTTGAGTTTTTCTATATCGCTTACTATTGATATACTGTACATACAGGTAATTGCATTTTGCACATATTCGGTACTTAGATACACGCATATTACCTTTCAATATTCCTACATAATTTACGATTATTATGACATGTAATCACAAGCGATGAAGACTCAAACAAACTTCAATAAGAACATGATCTTTGTGGAGCATCACGTGTGCTTTACCCCCCCAAAAAAAAAGAAATCTAACCGGAATCGCGTCACGGAATATTATTGTACCTATTAGATACGGGCAATGGACTACCAGCTCGTATTTACGTATGCACGTACACCGATAAATGTATTGCTAGCGAGCAGTAATTATCAGCGGTATTAATGAGCCCTATTTTTGAACGTGCGATAAAGCTCGGTGATTCCGGTTTGATCGAAGCAAATTATAAATTTACGTGGGGCTATCATCTGTACGAACTATCATCGGTACTGGCAGCATCCTGTTTACTTCTGCTCCATACATTACTACGATAAAATCATTACATTAGTAAAAGCCGATGTTGCAGCTGGGTAACACAGAGGAGGATAGACTCGTGCAAGAGTTGTTATCGCGAGTTTTTCGCGATTTATAGTACTCCGGCGAGCTATACGCAAAAAAGCATGGGCTCGTAAATCGCAAGGTCTGTGGGCGTGGGAGGGGGTAGAAAAAAATTATTGCTGCATTACCACATCGGGGGAATGCTCTCTTTTTAATGTGGCTTTAAATAACCTCACGCTATTAGACGTAATAAAGATCAATTTCGCGCGCGATCACTTTCGAGTAATTGCCTCGAACGTGCTAATATCTCATTTCTGTGCGAGGAAAAATAGGATTATACCAATTTGAGGTGTTTATAGATCAATGTTTCAGGAAAATGGATTATAGCTTATCGGGCGAAAACATCGAATTTTTTTTCACGTTTACGTAACATTCTTTATTAGTGGCTGAAATAAAGTTAATAAAGCCCTCAGAATGATTATACATCCTTCTCTTGGTTTTGTGTCGTCGATCATTTCTTACTGTTTTAGTTATTCATTACGGTGCAATTTGTACAATTTTGCTACTTATGGCGTGATTTATCGCTGTTGCTTTAATCTCGTATATCTATTTATGCAATATTTATACAACTCGACTATCATAGTGCGTAAGTTATGGTCATGATGATCAAACGATCATCAACAATTGCGTTTCTAACACGCATGTGCGTCGTTTTTCGACAAGCCTAAAAGAAAAGAAAATAGATTGCTCGGATGTCGGGGTGCGTCGCCCTTTGTCACCACGCCTAATGATCCGCGGATGTATGTACTATCCGTGATCTCCCCTTTTTTCCCCCTTTTTTACAATGCCTTTTTTTTACCGCGCGCTATCGATCATCGTTTTGTACCTTTCTCTCGCCGACGTTATCCGCAATAAATCGATTATGGTAGCGTAACGTTTCTCCGCTGCTTTGCGTGGAAGTCCATCGCATGAAAAGATACGAGTGGAGCGTAAGATTCGTTGTTGATAAACGATTAATTAGCGCACGGTCAGGTTGATACCAACGTACCCGTTAATCGACCAGCGCAGTTTGTTCGTTTACTTGCTCACCTATATTATTACGCACCTATCCTGAATGTACATTATGAATATTATATTTTTCCGCATACCAGGAAAGTTCTGTATATGTATCTAACATTTTTGTATATTACTAAAAACAAATATTTGATATGAACAGTCATCATCTCACTGTATGTACGTATATAGATATATCAAATATACTGAACGAAAGGACACGAAATATATATATAACCCCTAACTAAATTCCAACGAAAGTGTCCAGAACATTGTTTCCCTTGCGTATGATTTATTTCCTTTCCGGATCATTTGTTCTGCCATTCGTTCTGCCTTACACTTTGAAATATATTTATTACCACTTATGTTTAGGTCCAATTGTTGCTTACCGTTCTGGACGATTGCTAGTAATAAAAAAGACGATTAGTCGGGGGTAATCGAGGGAACTGAGAATATATCAGAAGCCGAGTAGTCAGATGCCGATAGCTACGCTTCTGAAGGGTCACGAAGAATAGGTAGAATTATCGACTAGGGAAATGCGCCGCTCCTTGTCAGCCCTCTAATGACCCAGAGATGTGTGCCACCACTCGCAGCCTTCCCTCTGCAGGCTTTATCAATCACTTCCCTCCCCTTCTCCTTTCATCTACCCCACCATATCAGCGGTGTGAGTAAAATTGATCATTACCGTGCAACGCTCTTATCGACGGTGTAATCCTTTATGGCGAAGCAGCATCCATTTTTTTCGTCGATTACCGCTTAGGTCGCATGTCAAAGTACAGGCAGCCTTCGACTTTCGCACATTCTACTTTCGTACAATTCGCTATTTCGCACATTTTTAAAAATGCAAGTTTTTAAGCCTTTGCGATCGGATGTCCCCTCTAAGAGGGCATCAGACTTCAGCCATCGGATTACAATGTTGTTCCGATGAAGAGGTCAAAACAGTTTCTCTGTTGCATTAGGGTGCGCGTCCACGTGTTATATGCTTTGCTAGTGTATTTGTTTATGCTTAAATATTTCGCTCTTACAAATTGATAAACGTGAGTAAGAAACGAAGAAACTGCAGTGTTGACACGAACGAAAAGAAATTAAGGACTCATAAACTTGATAGGATCGAGACAAAGATGGAAATAATTAAACGTTCTGAAAACGGTGAATCTTTTGCTTCGATCGGACGTTTGTACGATGTAAACAGATCTACGATATGTTCAATAATATATCTTGACAAATTTGTGACTATCATGGAAGAATGAAATACTAATAGAGAACGTATATCGAAGGTACGTAGAGCAATCGAGAAAGACACGGGATGTTACACAAATCTTTATCGAGAACAGAATAGAGGGTATTCAACTAATTCTTGACAAGTTCATAAAGAAAACATCCAGAAGTACTTAAACACGCCTCTTTAACTAGATTGTGTATACATATCGATAAATACTTTAAAACACGCTTTTTGGTGCATATTTTTTTGCTTTGAAATAATGGTGATACTTGGAGTCAAGTATTTTTTTGCCACCGACTTGCGTTGATATGTGAAGATGCTTTGTTAATATTACTATGATACTACTTTACAGTTTTACTCTATACGCTAGCTCTTTATTCTCGCTCTCTGACTTTAACCCTTTACTTTGCTCCGTGACTCTGACTTTGACTCTTCTCTCTATACTCCGCACAGCCCTCTATGACTCTCTGTAAACAACTCTATTCTCTGTACTCTGATTCTGACTCTGACTCTGATTCTGACTCTTTACTCTGTATTCTGCTCTGTAATACTGATCTGCTCTCTACGAATCTCTGTTCTCTACTAGGTTACACCCTTCTTCCCTAGTGTTTCTGCACGCACCCCCTCTCATTGATAGACGTTCCCACAATCATCGGCCACGTGCATTTCTGGAAACTATACCTCACCTAAAACTAAACCATGAACTCTGTACCAATCGCTCTTCTGCCATCGCCTTATAACCCAAATACTCTTCTTTCGGTCGCACGCACTTATACTCTTTAAAATATTTATTCACTCCCACGCCAGACTATTTTCACATTCCCACATTATTTACGAATAAAATTCGCGAATGTAATCCACAAATCGAATTTACTCAGGAATTAAATTCGCGTGATCGATAATAGTTATCGGTAATAATAACGTCGTAAAATCAAGCATCGCCTTCTCATTTGTGATTTATGTCTATCAGATATTTGAACGACCTGCGGCGAAATGCCGTTTTATTATACCCTGGCCCCTGAAAAGTAGCCGTAATATTTTTTTATCGAGGACATAATAGCCCGGTGGCTCCTGAGTATCTTTCACGCAAAGCTCGGAAAAGAGCGAAAAGGAAGGAAATTTGGTACATAAGAGAGAGAATTCGCGAGGTCGATCCTTCATATCGATTTCCCGTTCAATCCCGGTACAGCGATATTGGTTTACGTGCAGGCGGCATATCAATTTGACGTGGGCCACCTGGTATCATGAATCGCAATGCGCCCCGTCGCTTCATTCCTCCTTCTTTGTCGATCTTCTTCCCATCGTCGACATAATCCGCGATCTCGAATGGCGCTCTACGAATCTAATTTTTTTTATTTACTTTCGGCACCAACTGCAAAAAGCATTTGACCCGGGGCCAAGCGTTTCAAGGTGAATTCGATATTACCAGATATACGATGTTTATCTGAATTTTGCTGTATATACTTCGTAAAAGCATCAGTAGTTTACACTGTACCTGACACTTATTCAAAAAAAGTAAGTAAATAAGGAGGCCGTAAGGTGGAATACATTAAAGCTTATTAGGCTCCATAGTGTCGCTCTTCAGCGGCTTAATTGCGAAATACCGCCTATAGTCCGCCATTGAGAAGTGTCATAGTGAACGCTTAATCAAACCCCTGCGCGACTCTAGCGATCTTTAAGTACTTTCTTGTATAAATCGCTAAGGTCTTAGTTAAGGGGTAAGTATTGCAAGTTTGTATTATTTACATTATCAAGACTAGTTTTTTAATTAGTTTTTCTCCCCATTTTAACTATTGAAACAAAGGGATGTCAACTACTACATTTTTTGTTTTCGCTGGGTTTCAAGTATTGGATCAAATTTTACTTTTAGAAAAAAAGAAACTTTGTTTACAACCGCCATCAGGAATAAGTACTTGAAGTACTTGAAGTAATATAATAGAAGGGTAGTTTGTGCAGCGACTACTAATTATAAATTTAACAAAGTGAGCTTAGAACAAATAGGTAAAAAATTCCTTTATATATAATATTTCTAAAG